>VYXD01003812.1:10837-22620 GCA_013397195.1 Hylia prasina
CAGGGGGGATCTGTGGGGCTGGGCTGTGCCAGGGGGGTCTGTGGTGTCCCACAGGTACAGGACATCCCCCATCCCATTGCAGGAGCTCGGATCTGGCTCTTCATTGGCTTCATGATGGCTTTTGGGTCCCTCATTGCTTCCATGTGGATCCTTTTTGGGGGCTACGTGGTTAAAGGTAAGACCTGACACTATTTTTGAAAGTTGAAGGTGTCCTGAATTTCAGAACTGATATTTAGAGGGTTTCTAGGCAGGCCCAGTTTGAATATTTTGCCCTACACACCACAATTCCATATTATTACTGATATTGGGATGGATTTGCTCTAAGTACAAACTTCCTCTACAAACCCAGCTCTTGCCCAACTGGGAACTCCATGGGTGTAATTAAACTGCTTCAGTTTTAAGGGAGTCATTCCCTGGGTGAGTATTTTATTCCCAGAACACAAATGACTGAGTTCCTGCAGATTGCTCCCAAAGCCTCTTTGCTAAATTAGCACAAGGGAAAATGACATGTCAGAAATGGGATATGCCTGAAAATCACTTCAAAAAAAACTTTCTGGGGATTTTTTTTTTTCTCTTAGAAAAACCAGTGGTGTACCCAGGAATTGCTGTGTTTTTCCAGAATGCATTCATCTTTTTTGGGTAAGGCTCTCCTCTTTTGTTTCCTATTTAATTGGCTTTTAATGATAAAAACCTGAAACTGGCTGTGATCTGGTTGCTCTGTTTTGGACAAACCTGTGTGAATAAACTGGGATCTGCCTGCACAGGGATGGGATTAACAAACACCCCTTGAAATCCTGTGGTTGAGAGAAGAGGGATTTGATTTGTGTGTCCCTTTGCTGTGTTTTCACAGGGGCCTGGTGTTCAAGTTTGGTCGCACGGAGGATTTGTGGCAGTGAACCCCGCTGGGCTTTCACTGCACTCCCCAAAGTTTTGTAAAACCATTTTGTAAACCTCCCATTGTGTCTAAAGAGGAATCAAGGAAAGCTGAAAGCACTAAATCCAGCTCTCTTCTGTTTATTTTTTTTACTCTTGTACATCCACTTTGGTGTTGTGGTGTTTTTGAGAAATGTAAAACTGCTACAAACAACGGTGGAGTCACTTTTCTAAAATGATGTTTGTTACAAATAAAAGGAGAGTGGAATATGGATGAATTTAACCAGCTGTTTCTATGATGTTTTCTACAATCCAAGACTTATTAAAACTGCATTAAAACAACCTCTTAACAGATATTCATTAAATATTTCCTGTATCTGGGCAATATAACCATTTCCTCAATTTCCAAACTTGCTGGCGTGTGGCTTTTCTTGTGTAATTCAGAACTGTGCTGGCTTGGGATTTGTTTTCCCCCCAATCCCTGAATATTTCATTTATCCTGTGGTGGTAAAGAGGAAGTGTCTGGGAAGCAACAACTCACAGTTGTGTGTAGAAGGTTTGGGTAGCTGCTGAACTCCTGCTGGCTCTTTGGGGGCTGGGAACAGGGAAAACTGCCCCTTCCTCTGCAAGCCTGCACTCCTTGGGAGCTGCAGGAAGGCTCATCCCAGGAAATGCAGGATCTGCTCATCCCAGCGAGTGAATGAGGCCAGTGAGGCTCATCAAAGGATGTGCCTTGTCACGAGTTCCCTCTCTCACTCCTCGCCAGGGAAGGAAGAGAAGCAGCCACGTTCTCACTCCTGCATTAGGTAAGCACTGCTGGAAGGTTTTTCTGTGCCAGCTGTTCCTGGAACACTGAGGGTCACAATCTGCTTCAAAAGCAGGGTTCAGAATGCTCTGTCCCCAAAGTCCCTGCCCTTCCAGAATTCCAGAATTGGGTGCTGGCAGCACTGAGGCCCCTTCCTGAATTTCTCAGGGAGCAAGGGCATGATTTGCTCCTGAATCAGTTGGGCAACCCAGCCTGGGCACAGCTACAGGCCAAGGTTTGTGGCATCCCTAGAAATTGTCTTAAGGTCTGCAAGGGGAGAAGGTAGTTCATTGATGATGTCAGTTTGAACACTTTAGCCACCTTAACTAGAAAGTAAGCAATGTTTAATTCCATTCTTTTATGCTGCACACCAATGAGGGGATGTTTGGAAATGTAAACAACACAGAAGTGTATACAAGCAGCCACTTTAAGCAGTTAAAGGAGAACATCTGTAGCCACATTGGTGTGATTATGTTACTCAGTTTCCCACAGTTTTGGGGGAATTTCTCTCTTCACCTTCCCCCTGTGCTGTGCCCTCCCAGACACTGCCCCCAGCTCTGCCTGTGCTGCACATTTGGTAGCAAACCCCAGGGGTGGGTTTCAGGAGCACCATCCACAACTGGATTTTCTGCCATCACAACCTCCCAACATCCATTCCCAGCCAGAATTTTTCCAGCAGTTCAGTCTGGCAGGGTGCAGAGTTCTGGCCCTGCTCCAGCTCATCAAATCCTGGCTTGTCAAGGCCTTCAGCAGAATCAATTCAGCTTCAAAACTCGAGTGCTTTTCTGGATAAGAAGTGCTCCTTGAGGAATTACACTTTCAAATCCATCCTTTTGCCTTGTAAACTCGGGAGCTAAAAATAAGTTTAATGTTTCCATGCATTTGGATTGATAAGCCATGAATGCAGCCAACTTTTTTGTACATATCTGACAAAAGATATTTAAGGTAAGGCCAACAAAGCAGAAAAGCTGAGTGCATCTGAAGTTTGCACCTGTGAATTCACACTCTGCACCTTTCAAGAATCACTGGAACAGTTTAATTTTTGAGTGTCCTTTGGGGTGGCTTTTGTGGGCCTGAGAATTGGTACTTCAGTGCTCTTTGAACCCATCACAGCTGTTCAGTTTTTCTGGTGATAAAGAGGAAAATCTTATCTTGGTCCTGTCTGTCAGCTGGGATCCTCCACTCAAAATCCAACAGACAAGTGGGGGAACTGTGAACACAAACGTCCTTGGATCAGAACATATCAAATCATCACAAGAAAAACCCTCAAACCAATGGAAAAGCTGATTAAAAGCTTCTTTTCACCCAATTTTTATTCCTGTAGTTCAGATTACAGCCTCACATCAGCACCTAAGGGTGCCCAAGGACTGTTTGTGCATCAAAATGTGCTGGGAAAAGGAATAACCCATTTCTCCCCCCACATTTTTAATTCAAATATCTGGAGTTCTCCATCAAAGTGCTAAATGAACTCCCCCACAGGGAATCTGAAATAAATTTGAAACTCACCTCCCAGTAAAATTGGTCATCAAAGTACTTTGAGACATGCACAGCTTTAAGCAGTTTGGTGTTTAAGATTAAACCTGTGGGTAAAGAGAGATCCAAAATAAACACAAACACCAGGGCAAAGGGAGGATTGTGTGTAACATTGGCAAGATTTATCCAAATGGAACAGATCAAAACACAAATTCAGACCTAAATCCTCCAGCAGAGCCCCCAGCTCCAGCTGGCCTTAAATACAAAAAGAGGCTTGCCAGGCTTGGAATACTAAAAATGACTTACTTTAGGTAAAACCCCATTAAACAGCTGCTAGATTTAAAAAAAAATACATCAAAATGATGGAATTTCTTGCCTGAGAAGTGCTTGTGTATTTAAAACAATCTGGCTTATCAGCACTGTTAGTTTGGGATCTCTGATGGGAACCTCTGGGCTTTGAAACAATTGGTTAAACCCTGAATGTTTGGTTATTTCAGCTGGATGTTTTCTAAAAATCTCTTCCTCCTTCATTAGGCTTAATGTAATGCAAAGGTTTAAATGAATTAAAGCACTAAAAAAATCACTGCAGGGTGTGTTTCCCAGCAATTTCCATTGGCCATTTCTCTGTTACTCCAGACAGAACTAAGGGCTGGGGAAAAGCAGCAGCTGCCTGAAACCAGAGCATCCCCTGGGAGCCACGTGAGTGCTGCTGCTCCCAAAGCAGCACAAAGTCCCCCCAAAAATCCCCAAATCTCTTGATCAAAGGGCTGCAGCTGGGCTGAGGCAGCTCCTGATGTTATTGAAACTTTGCACATTTGTTCCAAAGGGCCTAAAAAGTGACAAGCCCCAGATTGGGGCATCTTCTGTCACTAACACCCAAAAGTGGAAGTATTTTCATCTTCACGCCTCTCCTGTCTGCAGGTTGAAGGCAGCTGTTAAACCTTGGTTGAGATAAAACTCCAGCACTGAAAGAATGGTGCTGCTGGGTTATTTCTGTGCAAGACAGCTCTTCTCCTTCAAAAGCCTGGCTGGGAAGAGTCCCTGGCGTTCATGTTTCCATTTATTCCCCAAGTGATTTGCCCACAGGAACTTGCTGCAAGGAAATGAAGGGATTCCTGGGGAATTACTGACCTGTAATCAAACCTGTTATCAAGGCAGTGCAGATGGTCTGGCAGAAGGCACCAACATCAACAAAGATCAAATAACCCAGACTGCAAAGCAAAAAAAGTGTTTCACCTTTTATTTAGCATTAACACTGTGAATTAATCTGCATCTATCAAATTCTCTTACAGAAACTGTAGTTCTCAAATCTGCAGCTGCACTGAGGTGTTTTAGGAACAGAAGCCTAATGCAGACTTCAGAGGATTTGTTTTGTCCACCCTTTTGATATTAAAACTTCATTAGATTTGTTTCATTAAGAACATGATGAGAAGTGCCAGCCCCTCACGCTGCACTCNCTGTTTAGCAATCCCTTTTTCTACGACACAGAGAACAACAGCAGCCACAGCTCCAAGCACAGCAGGCAAACCAAAAGTGAAATGCACTCCAGAAGTATCCTGAAGCTTCAGAGCAGGATGCAAGCACCTCTGGGAAGAAGAAAAGGTTTAATTGACACCCAGAAACAGAAATAATTGCACCATGAACACAACACAATTGGTAACTGCAGATCAGCTGTTGCAGAGCCACAGTCCTGCACTCTGCTCAGAACACCTCAGGTTCCTTAGCTTGGAAAAGGGGTTTCCCTTGGGGTATCCTGCACTGGAAAAGGGATTTATACAGCTTATCCAAGAGCCATTTTGGGGTTTGAGCATTACCTGTAAACAGTGAGCTCCCAGGATGGTGACACCAGTGCCAAGCAGCCCCAGGATCATGGCAATCCAGGGGTGCTGGATGCTGTGTGCTGTGTAACTGACAGTGACCCCTCCAGCCAGGACTGCCCCGTGGATGTGAGCCTGGACAACAACAGCAGCAACAACAGGGAGTCAGGGGGCTTGGTACCAGGGTTTGTAGTGATAGAACAAGGGGGAGTGGCTTTAAACTGAAAGAGGGAAGGTGCAGATTAAGTACCAGGAAGGAATTGTTCCCTGTGAGGGTGGGGAGGCCCCTGGATCCCTGGCAGTGTCCCAGGCCAGGCTGGATGGAGCTTGGAGCAGCCTGGGACAGTGGAAAGTGTCCCTGCCCGTGGCAGGGGTGGAATGAGGTGATCTTTGATGCCCCTTCCCATCCAAACCCCTCTGTGAGTCTGTGACTGCCAGACCCTGGACCTGGTTTCAGTTAACAGCTGTTGTATTTCCAGTGTACTCCTGAGGGTACAGAAAATCTCCTTAAACAGAAGAACCCCTTGCAGGCTTTCCCCTTGTCCTTACCATTCTGAATTTGCCATCCTTGGAGGTCAGAGCAGACAGCATGAAGGCAGCCACAGCACTCACTGCGAGGGCCAGGTAAGTGTTGAGCACTGCTTTCTTCTTGGAGTCAGCCAGGATGGAATTGAAGCTCGGCCAGAACACCCAGACAAACACAGTGCCTTGGGGACAAGGACAAGAGACCCTCAGGAGCTGCTCTGAACTGCAGGGAGCCCATCACTGCCTGTCTCTGGAGGGCTCCAGCTGTAATTCCCAAACCCTTCCAAAAGCAGAGCCTCCTCTGAGATCACTCCCAGTGAGGAAGTGTCAGTGTCACACCTCCATGAGCACAGGGGCTCCTCTAACAGGAATGCAAGCAGGTTCTTCTGCTTCTGTGGCCCTCATGGTCATGGTTTGGGATCCCCAGCCTGCCTGGCAGGATGCACTGCACACGGGGAATTCCTGCCAGCAGAGGGACCGGGCGGCCTCAAGGCACCTCAGGCTGATGTCACCGGCCCCGCGGCCTGGCTGTGCACAGACACCAACACAAACACCAACAGCAGCTCCTCTGGCATTGCCCAGTTGTTGTGTTCTGTTTCCAGCCCTCTCCCATCACTGATGTTGTGTTCCCCACCCCACAGAGGCACCAGACCCTGCTGCAATCCACCTGAGAGTGACATCTGATGTGTTCTTGTCCAAGACCCCTACCAAGTGACACGGGCATTGTCACTGTGAGGCACAAATCCAGTTCCCAGCAGCCCTGGCAGACACTGATTTTATACCAGCTTGTCTTGGCTCCATGAAATCCAGTTTCCATTGCTAATAGCCATGATTTCAGTGCACCAAGGCAGAGATAACCCTGCCTCAGACAGGAGAGGCCATTTCAGCAGCTCTAAACTTATGGTGGCACTGAGGACTTGTGAGATGATTCATCCTATTCCCACTGATTAGGCAGTTAGTCATAAATATAGCTATAAAATCCACTGAAGCATTCCTATGAGTATCTGCTCAGCTCTGGAAACAAACAGCAAACAAGAAACTCCAGGGCCACACAAGAGCAGCATTTAAATTTTGCATTCCCTGAACTGGGCAAAGACTGACTGAGAAAGTGACTCTGGACCCTGCAAGAAGCTCTGGGTTCAGCTGGTGGCAGTTCCACTACAGTGGGTGTGATAACAAAGACACCAAATTGCTTCCATAAGAAAAGGAATGAAAGTCCCAGATATTGGGCCTGTCCTCCCCCAGCTCCTCCCTCGTGGGCCTGCCCGTATCACACTCCCCACCCTCCACCAGGCTTTATCTTTTTATTTATGTCACCAACAGGGACTGCCCCTTTCTATCTCTGTGCACCACCTGGAGAAACAGCCTGAGCTCTGCTGGAACGGGAGTTATGAGCTCAGCTCTACCACACAGCCCCTCACCAGCAGGCCTGGGCAAGCCAAGGGGCACAGCTTGGCCAGGAAAGGGAGTGCTGAACCTGGAGAAAGAGCTGCTCACCTGGAGCAGCCTTTATGCCCAGGTGACAAAAGCAAACCGAGCCCCAGCTGCGGCAGGAGCAGCCTGTGGGGCAGGTAGGAAAAGTGGCCACTGTGACAGAGCAGGAGGCACAGCAGCAGCTGCTGTGCTTGGCTGCACTCAGAGCTGCCATTTGCACTGAAAGACCCACGTTCTCCCCTGCAATCCCAGCCCAGGACTCACCCAGCAGTGAGAACAGCTCAGACCTGGGCGTGCTCCTGCCCTTGTCCAGCCCCGGGGGCGGCTCAGGGAAGCGGGAGGCGGCTGCCAGGCCAAAGTAGGCCCCAAAGAGGTGCACGTGCATCAGGCTCAGGTGCTCTGGGACCTGCACCAACACAACAGTCACTGTCTGTGGGCTCAGCCAGGCCACACAAAGCCTTGGAACAGCTCCTGACAGCTGCTGCAAAGCTCCAGGGACATCTCCCCCCACACAGCTGCAAATCCCACCAGGGTACCTGCAGGAACGTCCTGTTGATGCATCTGCTGACGTAGAAAAAGATTAATTCCACCAGGGTCATCACAATTAACTGCACAGGGTTGGCCTTCCCCAGGACAGCCCCAGTGGAGATGACCACAGCAGTCATGCTCACCACAGCCTTTGCCAGCCTGCGAGGAAGGGAGGAAAGGAAAACAACTCAGTCTCAGGGTGACACCAGGGCCAATAAAAAGGGTTGACACAGAACAATGTACTCAAAGCCCAAGAAATGCCTGCAAACGTGACTCTGCTCATGCCTACAAGTGTCACAACAAGACATGGGATGAAGGCACAGCACACAAAGTGAGCTCCAAAGGCAGGAAAGAGAAAGTTTATTTACAACCAGGGTTTATACAGTTTTCCAGGGATTGCCCCTGGATTGGAGGGAGAAGTTGCCACCTCTCCATCCACACTGGCAGAGACAAAAGTCCATCAAAGGTCTCTCCTCGAGAGAGGAATGTAAACAAAGACTGTTTTTCCTACAAAGTCCTTGAAAGACTCCACTTCAACATGTAAACATTTGGAAAGCTTTAGAAAAGTCAGAAAACTTTAGAGATCCTCAGAAGGCTTTAAAAATTCTCAGAAGGCTGTAAAAATTCTGGGTGACATACAAGGAGGCATTCTCCTGCAGAAGGAGCAATCAGCAGCTGTGCATCAGCCCAGCTCTAACACGGACTCGTTACCTTTGCAAACCAACTTCATTTTGCTGTGCCCTGAGGAAAAGTAAACAATCTTCTACCAGCACAGAGCACTGGACACCAAGAACAATGAGCAAGAAGTTGAATCCAGTGCTGCTGAAGCCGTATCTTCTCAGAACCATCAGGAAGAAGCCAAATCCAAAAATCACCATGTGGTTGACATCTTGAAATTCTGCAGGACGGAAAAGAACAAGACAGCAGGGAAATTGTTAATGCAGATTTCTGGTTAAAAAAAAAATCAGTTAAAAACTACACTTTACTAAGAAGCCTTCAGATAAAAATTCAAGTGCCACTAGTGTTTAAAGCTTGCAAAGAATTCCAGAGCTTTCTTTCCAATCTATAATCAGAGAAAAAAAAAAAAACCTTAATGCTGAATTTATTTTTACACGGTGATCTGGAGGCAGCAGGATGGGGGCTGAGAGGTCAAAAAACCCAACAGAAAACTGACCAAAAATACACTTCAGTTTTGGATCCCCATCACACACAGAGCTGTGACACAAAGAAACTCCCACCCCTCCTGCCAAGTTCAAAGAGCAATAAAACCATTCTGCTTCTCACCAGCAAGGCCCTGCTGTGTGTCACCCCTGTGCAGGAGGGGCAGGGGTCAGCCCCCCTTTCCCAGCAGGTGCCAGGCTTACCTGGGTAGAAGCTGGATGGGGAGTAGATGTTACCAACACCTGGGAGGCCAAAGAAGGAGCGGAGGAGGAAGAGAGTTTGCAGCAGGAGGAGCAGCCAGGGCAGGCTGCAGCGGAAGCTGCGGTAACGGGAAGGCATGGCGCGCTCGGCTGCATCAAGCACCAACACTGAACTGTTCCTTTTCCCTATAAAAATGCCCCAGTGCCCTCACACCAGCAGTAAAGGAGGTGTGGGGGGCCGGCAGTGAGAGCTCAGGGAGAGATAAAAAAGGCTGAGAGGCGTGAGCAGGGAGCAGCTCCTTATCTGTGCTGTGGCAGGAGGCAGACTCAGCCCAGGGCCAAGTGCCAGCCCTGCCCTGCTCAGGACACCTCCCTGGGGCACTGCAGCTGCTGGGGGCTCGGCCACAGGGCAGGGGAACCACCAGCAGCACCACTGGTTGTTGATTTAGCCACCAGTCCTGTCATGGAAAGGTGGGGAGAGTCCTGCTGAGACCCCCAGGGTGAATCCCCAGCTCTGCAGACACTTCCCACAGCCAGCCTGGGATGGATCCAGCCCAACCCCAGGGAACCAGGGACCTCTGGAGGTGCAGCTTCTCCTCTGCTGCTCTAGGATCAGTCTGCTGCTCACACATGGCCACGGGAATGGCTCCAGGGACACTTTATGGATCCACAGCAGAAAGCATGGGGTGGTTTGGGTGGAAGGGACCTTCAAGCCCATCCAGTGCTACCCCTGCCACGGGCAGGGACACCTCCCACTGTCCCAGGCTGCTCCAAGCCCTGTCCAGCCTGGCCTTGGGCACTGCCAGGGATCCAGGGGCAGCCACAGCTGCTCTGGGCACCTGTGCCAGGGCCTCGCCCCCTCTGAATAAAGAATTTCTTCTGTGAGGGCACTCCAACCCTGTCCTCTGGCAGTTCAAAGCCATCTCCCCTTGTCCTGCCACATAAAAACCCCTCTCCTCCCTTTGCAAGCCCCCTTTAGGCACGGGAGGAACATCTGTCCCTGCTGAGCATTCACTGTGCCCTCCTAAAGCACAGTAATCCCACCTGAGCCCCTGCTCACAACCCCAGCGCTGAGCTGGCACAGGACAGCCTGAGGAGAGCCCAGAAACGGGGAGGAACCTGCTCAGAAACAGGGACAAAGCCACCTGCTGGCGACGGGGACATTTAGCAGGCAAAAATACACCCAGAAAACTCACAGTTCACTTAAATTTTAGGACGTTCCTCCTGCCAACCCAGGCTGTAGGGCACTACCAAAGGTTGAAAGGAATTCACCCCTTTTCCCCTCAGGATGACACACTGTAAAGGTGATGCTCAGATTCACAGTTTAGGCTTCCAGAGTCCAAAGGCTGGCGATGAAAAACCTGACACGGTGAAGCACAAAATAACTTTTATATTAGGAAAAAGTTCTTCCCTGTGAGGGTGGGCAGGCCCTGGCACAGGGTGCCCAGAGCAGCTGTGGCTGCCCCTGGATCCCTGGCAGTGCCAAGGCCAGGCTGGACAGGGCTTGGAGCAGCCTGGGACAGTGGGAGGTGTCCCTGCCCATGGCAGGGGGTGGAACAAGATGATCTTCAAGGTGTCTTCCAGGCCAAATAAATCCATGATGCTCCGATTGTAAATTATAACTCCACTACTACGAAAACGCCCCCATGACTCAGCCCAGCACCCTCCTGGGACAGTTTTAACGCCGTTTTGGGACCAGCATTCCTCACACTCAGCCCGTCACTGCCCGACCCTTGTTCTGGGAGCTCCATCACCGCCTGGCCGGCCTGTGGCACCCAGCGCCGGGTGAGGCCGCAGCAGCCCAGGCCGCGGGCACCGCCACCCTCCACCCAGCCAGGGCCGGGCGGGGCCCGGACCGCGCTCCGGCCTCCCTCAGGAGCGGCACAGCCGCCATTGTTCCCTTCACGGCTCCCACAGACCATAGAGGCCGTGGGCCTCGGGGCGGGGGCTCCACGGAGGCCCCAACCGCGGGCTCTGGGGTGGGGGCTCAGCCGGGCGGCCTTGGAGAGCGGAGGCTCGGAGCGGAGGCTCGGAGCCGGGGCCCACAGCGGTGCCGGTGCCCGGCCGTGACTCGGCAGCCCCCGGTGGCGGCGGCAGCCGCCTGGCCCCGCCCCCGCTGAACGCCCTCCTCCTCCCCACAGGCCGCCCTTAGGGACTGTCCTCCCATTGGCCGAGCGCAGCTCTCCCGGCGTCTGATTGGTCTATCGCCAGCACCGCCCGCCTTTGGCCCGCGCGTCCTGCACTGGGATTGGTCCGCTCCTCGTCACTCAGCTAAGCGCGCTATTTATTGGCTGGCGCTGCCCGTCAGTCACCCCGGGGGTTATTTTGCCCTCCGGTGAGCCGGCAGCGGAGGCCGCGCTGTGGGGGCGGCACCGGGCGTCATAAACTGTCACTGCCTGTCTTTGCACCTGGGACATTGTGTCCTCTTCCCCAACTGCCCATTTGCTAGCAAGGCTGTCAATCAAGCGGGAGAGGTGGCACCTCGATGCTACGGTGACAGAGGAAATTGAGCCCTCCCTCTTCCGTTTCCGAGTGGATGGCTGAGCTGTCCTTTTATTTTTCTGTTTCTCTTCTATTGGGCAGTTTTGCTGTCGGTCACCGCACGGGGCGGGAAGCAGCCTGCAGCACAGTAGGCGGGAGGAGACCAAAAGCTACATTCTGATTGGTTCCCGGGCTATCAATCACAAATTCTCCTCTTTGATTGGGTTGTAGAGCCGTCATTCACAGTAGTGGGCGTGGCACGCGACGGCACGAGGTGGGCTTAACTTTTTGGCACTGCGATTGGTCCGTTCTAGCGTCTGTCTGCCTTTTCCCGGTGTCGATTGGTCGGAAGTGCTGTCACTCAGGCGGGCTCAACCGTTTGATTGGTCCGCGCGGGGGAGGCGGGGCGCTGCGCGGCGGCTGCGCGGGGGGACACGGCGGGGAGGGACGGACCAGGAATTATTTTTATTTCTTTGTTTCCCGGGG
>VYXD01003812.1:29673-42426 GCA_013397195.1 Hylia prasina
TTCCACATGTTGCAGGGGGCGTTCCACATGTTGCAGGGGGCGTTCCACATGTTCCAGAGATTATTCCACATCTTCCAGGGGGCATTGCACATCTTCCAGGGCGCATTGCACATATTCCAGGCAATATTCCACATACTCCAGGCAATATTCCACATACTCCAGGCAATATTCCCCATATTCCAGGGGATATTCCACATATTCCAGGGGATATTCCATGTTCCACAGCTGGCACTGAGAGCCTCCTCCCAGCACAGGGGGCTTCTCTGATTTCTCTCTTCTCTCTGATGGATGTTTTATCTGTGGCAGTGGAAATGAAATTAAGATTTATCCAAATTTCACCACGGAGAAATATAATTTAAATACCTAAGCTGAGTTTAACTTAATCAGAATTATGTATAACCTTTTATATATGTAAACAGGCAAGGCTTTCTGTGTTATTTTAAAGAAAACCCTGTTATATACAGTTTTTTATATTTTTATATATGTTTGTATATATATACAGACACATGCTATCTATATATATGGCTATATATATAAGGGGGTTTATATACATAAAATATATATTTAAATATGTTTATATATGTGTGTATATATACAGACATGCTATCTATATGGCTATATATAAGGGGGTTTATATACATAAAATATAGTTTAATATGTTAAATATATTAAATAAGCATGTAATGTTAGAAATATAAAATGTAATGTTAGTAAATAAACATATAAAATTAGAAACGTAGTGTTATAAAATTATAGCTATTAGATATTTTATATAAAATATATTACATGTATTTAAATATCTATTAAAAAGCTGTATTGGTTATTTTTCCTGTAATAACCAAACCTCCCTCCTTTCTTTCAGGCCTTCTCAGTATTTTTTGTGTGTGTAGCATTCACCTCCAACATCATCTGTCTGCTCTTCATCCCAATCCAGTGGCTGTTCTTTGCTGCCAGCACCTATGTGTGGGTACAGTATGTGTGGCACACAGGTGGGGCTTTACTCTTTATTTTTTATTCTTTATTCTTTATTTACAACTTCTTCATTTGCAACTCTTCTTTATTGGCAGCTTCCAGGGCTCAGTACATACCTCACGTCTTCTAGGAACAAAACCCCTCTGTTACCTCACTTAATGTGGGGTTTTTTAAGAGTTAAAGGTTTTGTTTTGCACCTGGGGTGCATCTCCAGTAAGCAGGAGCTGTAGGGGAATAAATAGGAATTCCAGAGCAGTTGACGGGAAATTAAATTCTGACTTTCAAACCCTCCTGCAGTGATTTAACCACTACAGAGCACACAGGAAAGGTTTGTGACAGTGTTCTGTTCTTTCACAGTCAGTTGGTGTGCTGTTAATTTAGTTATTAATATTCAAATATCAGATATTTCAGTGATCAGAGTTCAATTCTGTTTTAGCAAAGCTTTGTGTCAGCTGGGTCCAGTTTCTGAGCTGGTGATACCAGAGGCTGCCCTGACAGTTTGAGACTCACATGGAGAATTCTTGTCCCCCTCTGCTGCCCTGTTCTCCCTGAGTTGTTTGGGTTTGTTCTCATAAATCCCTGGGTTTGGAGCTAGGGGGAGGTGATTTAGTTCCTTCCCTCAATCAAAACACTTTAGGAATAAAATCTGATTAAATTTTTTTTTTTTCAGGGGTAACTTTTCCCTCCCCAGATTCTTGGGATTTGGGATTTTGGAACATTTGGTGGTAGCCTGGGAGCCAGGGGCTTGCAGGGTGCTGTGGATCATCCCTCACTCAGCTCTGTGACAAATTAGTCACTGCTAATAATGGCAGTGTGGGAGCTGATGGCAGATGCTGTGAACCACTTGCTGCCCAATTTCAAATACCTGCAGGTTCCTGGGTTATTTTTAGAGCTGCATTAATATGTTAAAGCTTTATCTGAAGTTGTTCAGGGTTGGTGCTTAGAAGGAAGAACTTGATGGGCCAGTTTTAGCTGTAGCTATTGAGCTGATTTCATATTTTAATTCATGGCAACCTCAGGAATTACTCATTTTCAGTTCTCATCCAAGTTGATAGGAGGTTGCTTTTTAAATTTTTTTTTTCTTGAGGTTATGATCTTTATAGGTGAAACCTTCAAGATTTGTTTCTTTAGACTCCTGAAATGTTTTAAAAATAACATTCAAATCCTTGCTGCCTGTGTTCTGTCCCTGAGGTGCCTCTGTTTCCCTTCTCTCCACAGAAAGAGGTGTGTGCTTACCAACAGTATCACTGTGGATACTTTTTGTTTATATTGAAGCAGCCATTAGATTTAAAGATTTAAAAAACTTCCACGTGGACCTTTGTCGTCCATTTGCAGCACACTGGTGAGTGCTTCACTGTCCTTTTCCTACTAACCTCTATTTCACCAGGAAAATGAATAACCAGGGCTTTTCTTTAATTTGGGTTCAGGGCTTGGCAGTTCAGTGTTCCCCTCACACTTCTGCCAGGAAATATTCCATGATAAACGTGTCTAAACAAGGACCCAGTGCCACCTTTCTGTGCCGTGAGGGATTTGTAGTGTGGATATTCCAGTCATTTCTCAAAAGCTCCCGTGGAGCAGCAAAACCCACTTTCTACATCATTCCCTGTGGAAGTTGTTCCCACGTGTATACACTTGGTCAATTTGCTCTCATGGCTATGGTTTTTAATAATATTCCTTTTTTTTTTTCATTTTTAGCATTGGCTACCCTGTTGTGACTTTGGGCTTTGGCTTTAAAAGTTACGTCAGCTACAAGATGCGTTTGAGGAAGCAGAAAGAGGTGCAGAAGGAGAACGAGTTCTACATGCAGCTCCTGCAGCAGGCACTGCCCCCAGAGCAGCAGATGCTGCAAAGGCAAGAGAGGGAGGCAGAGGAAGGCAAGTTATCCCTCCTTGTGTTCTCTGTTCCCTGCTGCTCCAAGAGGAAACGGACCCCAGACGTGCTGGGGAGCTGCCTCAGCCCGGCCTGGTTGGGTGGGAGCGTGCTGAGCTCAGAGGGGCAGGAGTGGCATCAGTTTGGAGTGGTTGATGTGGCAGGAAAAGTGAATTGTGGCCCCTCTGCTCAGCTCTTCATTAGCAGCTGCATCAATCGGGTCAGTCAGTGTTGGGTGAAGCCCTAATTTATTATTAAATCCCTGTTTCCTGCCTGGAATGAGGCAAAAAGGCTTAAAATAGGTGATTTGGGATTCTCTTTTCTAGAGAGTCTGCAACACTGATTGTTTCCTGCAGGAATGATGGATGTGTCCATAATGATTTTTCTTCCTGTGGCACGGTATTGATGGATTTAATGAACTAAGTTGGGTTTTTTTCACTTTGGTGTTGCAGCAGCCAAAGGATTATCTGATATGGATTCCTCAATACTCCTGCAGCACAATGGAGGCATTCCAGCCAATAAAAAAATCTCTGCAACGTTGCCAGAGCTGGAATATCGAGAAAAAGGGAAAGAAAAGGACAAGGATGCAAAGAAACACAACCTGGGAATAAACAACAACATTTTGCAACCTGTAGACTCTAAAATACAAGAAATTGAATATATGGAAAACCATATCAATAGTAAAAGATTAAATAATGATCTTGTAGGAAGTACAGAAAACCTCTTGAAAGAGGACTCATGCACTGCCTCGTCCAAAAATTACAAAAATGTCAGTGGGGTTGTGAACTCCTCACCCCGCAGCCACAGTGCAACCAACGGGAGCATCCCCTCCTCATCCTCCAAAAATGAGAAAAAACAGAAATGTGCCAGCAAGAGCCCGAGCACACATAAGGACTTAATGGAAAACTGTATTCCTAATAACCAGCTAAGCAAACCAGATGCACTGGTAAGGTAAGTGGGGCCTGAGCCTTGTCTCATCCTCCCTTGGTCCATCAGGACTCAGGGCTTCCATGTGATTTTTATTAGGAATATGTCATTTATGGTCGTGTAGAGAGGGCAGGATTGTGCAGTGTGGGGTAAGATCTGCTGGAGATGTCTGGAGCTGTGTTCCTGGTTTGGTTTGATGTGCAGCCTGGAGCAGATTGTTCCATTTCTGGCTCAGGATCTGCTGCTCCCCTGCCTCACAGGTCTGTGGTGAGGCACCATCAATGCTCTGGTAGAAGGCAGGAGAAAAACGTGGAGAAAATCAGGTCCTCTGCCCTTGTCAGCCCTTCTGTGGAGCAGCCTTTGCCTCTCCAGGGGCTTCAGTGGGGTTTCTTGGTGCCTGAACAGGCGGCTTGGTTTTGTTTTTCCTTTGAAGTGTTTGGCTTTTGCTTTAACCTTCACTTCCAAGTGTGGAGGCAGAGAGTGCAGCGAGGCAGTGCTGGTGTGGAGCTGAGTTCAGCTCTGCTCACAGCCCTGTGCAGGCACAGGGCACAGGGATTCCTTTGGCTGCCTGGGAATCTGTCAGCATGGAAAAGTCCCAGCCTTACATCTGCTCCTGGGAGGTTGAGAGGGAGATGGATCTGTGAGGTGCAGTGGCTCACTTGAGACAGATGGTGCTGTCATGTGCTGCCAGGAAAAGCAGCAGTGAGGAAAGTGCTGTGACTGTGCATGGAGAGATGTCTGGAACAAAAACTGTTCCACAGTTCTGCCCTTCTCCAGCATTTTCCACCTGGCTCGTGCCTCTCTCATTCCTTCTTCCACCAAATCAGTGTTGGCCAACTTAATTGGCAGATCAGGCTTGTTTTCCCTGCAGGTACCTTTGATAATCGGGCTTTTGTCTCTGAGGATTTGTGCTGTGGGAACACAATTACTTCAATGGAAATATTATTTTCTCCTCTGATAATCACTCTGCCCCTGATTGACAGAGCCCTGCCAATTAAACACCCGGATTAATTGATACCTAAATCAGAGAAGCAGCTGATCAATCTGATCTGTGACTCCAATGCAGCCAGGATTGATGGGATGCAGATTGTTCTGGGCTGCCTGGCTGTTCCCATGCCCAGCTGGCAGCTCTGCACTCTCTGTAAGGTTGGTTTCCTCCCCGAGGGAGAGAAGGGTCAGCTCAGTTTGCTGCACTTCCAAACATTCCTAAGCCTTGAGAAGAGGGAATGGAAAGCCTTTAGGAATGACCTGCCAGCCTCAGAATTGTGTGGCTGTGACAGGCACTGAGGTTTAAACCTGGAGTGTTTAAAGCTTAAATTTCATGTAGAAATCCTTTTGTGGGAGCTTAGAGCAGGTGGTCTCTAATGGCACAGAAACAACAAACCAGGTCGTGTCCTTAGGGAATTCCAGCTCCTGGAACTCTCTGGGGAAGGACAGAGAACACAGCTGTACTCTGAAAGTGCCTCGCTCTGCCCTGAGAGGGAATTTAACTTCTTCAGACAAGTGTTTTTGGGCTGTGTGGGTGTGGAGTTGTGCTGCAAATCCCTGGAGCTGTTCCTTGTCCCTGTGCAGGCAGCCCAGGAGCAGGGGGAACACCAAACCCCAGCATCCTGCTCCCTGCAATCATTCATGAAATCTTGTTTCTGCTCAGCCTGGCTGTGTAACTCCCACACCACTGGGAGCATAAACTCACCTGACAAATTGGAGGGGATGGATGCACTTAAATTTAAAAATTCATGGTGCTTTTTTTATTTTAACCTTGTCAATTATCCCGTCCCTGGAGTGCCAGGCACTTGTTCATCATCTTCTCCACTTCCAGGAGCGTTATTCATTCCTGTTATTAAACTTTCAGTCTGGTGGAGCCTGAAAAGGGCTGAGTGAAGTCCTGCATTTGTTCAGGCTCAGGTCAGATCTGCTCAGCTTCCAAACAAAGCTGCTTTTGGTGACTCAGTGTCCAGCAGCCTCGCAGCAGGATGGCAGAGCTGAGCTGCTTTCCTTTTGTGTCCTCACAGGATGGCCCTGAGCTGAGTAACCAGCAGCAAATGTAAAATATTCCTGCTGCTGCTGGGGACTTGGGATTGACAGGGATGGAGACAGGATCAGGAGGTTTTGGAGACCAGGAGTTTTACAGGGTTGTTGACTTTGTAACACTTGACGTGATCTCTCAGGGAGGATCCAGCTAATTAAGGTTTATGTATGTATTTTATATAGACAATACTGTTCTTATCTGAAGCTCAACTTTTATTTTTGCTGTCTGGCGTGGAATGTCAGGGCCTGAGTGGTTTTGTGGAGAGGAACTTCCCGATGCCCATCCCTGGGAATTGTTCCATCCTTGCTAGGCAGAGCTGAGGGATCCCAGAGGCTCAGGCACCTCTGGGATTTTCTGAGACATCTCCTGAGGCTGCTGGACTCTGCTGGTGCTTCTCCAGCCCTTCCTCACTGAATCTCTGTGATCTGAGTGCTTCTTGCCCAACTCTGGTGATGGGGCCAGAGGAGGGATCCATTTGGGGTCAGCCTGGTGTCCCTTTGCACTTTGCTGCTGTTTGTCAGGAGGTACAGAGCAAATCCATTTTTCACCATTTCACTGTCATTTCTGAGGTGAAACAGATTTAGAGCCTCAATATATGGATCAAGTCCAAGCTGTAATTGCTGCAGAATTATTTTTTTTGTTGTTGTTTATTGCACATTACCCAGCAAAACCCATGACCTGCCCCTGCCTTTTAGCACCCTTAAAAATCCCTGCACTAAAACCACCCAAAAAGCCTGGCAGTGCAGCTTGGCAGAACTGTCTGTATCCACAGAGGTCCTGCCTTTGGCACACGAGGTGATGAACAAGCTGTCTCATGTACTAATTATTCCCACAGATAACGAGGACATCTCCTGGCAGTCGGACTGGGAAAATTCTTGGTGAAGCAAAAGCTGCTTTGCCACAGCTTATTTCTCTTTCCTAAAATGGTGTTACCTGCAGAGACAGACTGGAGGGTTTTCATGTGAATTTATGGCCATTTGGTGCTCACAGTGTAAAATTTGGTGGCCTCACTGATGGGCAGAGAGGGGTTGGTGCCTCCTGCTCACCCTCCCTGCCTGGAGTGGCATTAAAGCAGCAGCAGGTTTCCTGTGTCAGCTGCAGGGGGGTGATGGCCAGGCTTTCCTGGCACAGAACAGAAAATCAGGATTGGGAATGTAAATGAAGAATGTGGGAGCCAATCCCTCCTGCAGCCCCTTCCCGAGGCAGCAGAGTGCTCAGAAACAGAGCAGCCTTTGGAAATGGCAGCTGCTTGGAGCAGGGAAAGGAGGATCCTCTTTTTCTGTGCATTCCTGGCTTTTGGGAATGAGGATCCTCTTTTTCTGTGCATTCCTGGCTTTTGGGGATGAGGATCCTCTTTTTCTGTGCATTCCTGGCTTTTGGGAATGAGGATCCTCTTTTTCTGTGCATTCCTGGCTTTTGGGAATGAGGATCCTCTTTTACTGTGGATTCCTGGCTTTTGGGAATGAGAGGAGGATCCTCTTTTTCTGTGCATTCCTGGCTTTTGGGGGAGGAGAGGAGGATCCAGCCTTTCTGTGCATTCCTGGCTTTTGGGGAATGAGAGGAGGATCCAGCCTTTCTGTGGATTCCTGGGTTTTGGGGATGAGAGGAGGATCCTCTTGTTCTGTGGATTCCTGGCTTTTGAGGATGAGAGGAGGATCCTCTTTTTCTGTGGATTCCTGGCTTTTGGGGATGAGAGGAGGATCCTTTTTCTGTGCATTCCTGGCTTTTGGGAATGAGGATCCTCTTTTTCTGTGCATTCCTGGCTTTTGGGAATGAGGAACCTCTTTTTCTGTGCATTCCTGGCTTTGGGGGAATGGGAGGACGATCCTGCCTTTCTGTGGATTCCTGTCTTTTGGGGAATGAGAGGAGGATCCAGCCTTTCTGTGGATTCCTGGGTTTTGGGGATGAGAGGAGGATCCTCTTGTTCTGTGGATTCCTGGCTTTTGAGGATGAGAGGAGGATCCTCTTTTTCTGTGCATTCCTGGCTCTTTGGGATTCAAAGCTGCTCCTCAGAGCCTGTCAGTTCAGCAGGGAGAGGAGGATCCTGTTTTTCTGTGCATTCCTGGCTCTTTGGGATTCAAAGCTGCTCCTCAGAGCCTGTCAGTTCAGCAGGGAGAGGAGGATCCTGTTTTTCTGTGCATTCCTGGCTTTTTGGGAGTGCAAGCTGCTCCTCAGAGCCTGTCAGTTCAGCAGGAGCAGCTCAGGGGCACAGTGGCCACTTCAAAGGAGCAGCTTCACTGCAGGGGCTGCTTGTGCCAGAGCAGAACAAAGGCAGAGATGCTTTTGGAGAGCATCTCAGGGCCTTGTGGGTACTTCAAAACGGTAATTTTTATATAAACTGTGTTTCATTCGAGTGCAATTACCAGGTGATTATGGGATGGAGTAAACTGAGCACCCAGACATCAATACTGGGGAGCATTAAAGCTGAATTGAGTTGTCTTTAAGTTCATCCATCAATCTCCCCCGAGGTATTTGGGAAAATATTCCCTCTCAGAGGTGATCCCTGATTAATTCTCCTCGCCAGGAGTGATAGGAGGTGGTGCTCAGCAAAGGAAATGGGTAAATCTGCAGTTGGAGGAATGACAAACTGAAGGAATTGACCTCACTTGTACAAACAGCACAACATAATCTGCAACTAAAGCCTCATTTAAAAAGCAGTTCTGTGTCAGAACGAGTGCTGCTGTGTGCAGCAGCAGGCAAAAACATCCTCCAGAACTCGGGTTTTCTTTGCTCCCCCTCCTCTGTAAAGGATTTTCTCCAATAAACCTGGAAATAAGAGACTTAAGCAGCAAATGAAATCGGAGCAAGAATAACAACAATCTGAAAAACGCTGGTTTGGTGGGTCATTTATCATTGTGGCAGCAGTGCAGCCTGTTCCAGAGGGGAGGAGGGCAGCTCCCTGCACTGCTCCCTGCTTGCAGCTGTGATTTTTTTATGGCTTTGTGTGGATTTACCTTGATGTGCCTTTATTGTGGAGTGGTATTAATGCCCTCGTTGGAGAGGTGACCTCTGTTGACAGAGCAGGGAGCACGTGTGGGTCTGAGGGGTGACTCCCTTCTTGTTTTCTGCTTCTTAATGAAGTTGTGTCTGCCTAATTGGGGCAGGGAAACCACCAGGGAAGCCTTTGCATGATGATGGATTATGATCTTCCTCACTTGTTTTAGGGAGACAGGAGCCTGCTTTGCTCTGTAATTGGCACAAAACAGATATTCTCTGCTCTGGTGTTCAAAGCTGGAGCAAAACCTTCAAGGTAATGAAAAGGGGTAATTAAAACCTGCTAAAATCTTCCTGTAAAGCCTCACGCCCAACAAGCCCATTGTAAAGCAGTTTCCAATGGTTTTGTGTGGTATTGAGTGGAAAGAGAGGCATTTTCTGTGTTAATTTCTTTTTCTGGCCCCTTTGGAGTGATCTCCCCCTCCCTGAGTCCCCATCCCACAAATTCCCTACACACAGAAGGAAAAGCTGTGGCCTCATCTCTGCAGGATTGGATCCTGCAGGTTTTTCCCAGCCCGGTCTGGAGCAGCCCTGGGAGCACTCAGGTGCAGGAATGCCACCAAGCAGATGGTTCCACAACCCAGAACTCACAGCACTTCCCCATTGCCAAAAACACAAATTCAGCCTGTCCTGTGCCAGCACCTCTGGGCTCTTCAGGCTTTATGTGCTCAGGGCTTCTTTTCCTGGAATACTCAATACCCAAAATAAATCCTGGGGTATCTTAGTTTGGCATAGTCTGAGCTATTTACAGCTCTTACCTTCAGCTATCACTTCACTGTAGCCACGGATATTGAAATTATTTGTGGGTCAGTGTAAAGTGGCATTCAGGTGTGTTCCTCTGTTGGAACAGCATTTCTCCACCTGTTTATGAAAACCTGGATTAAAACCAATCAGCTGTTGGCACACCCCAGCCTGGTAGTGGTTCCTACAGCTCCTTGCTCTCTTTAATTAAAACATTTGCACTCTCTAAAACGCTGGGCTGCTGCTTTTTTGGCAGGTGAACTATAACTCTGATTTCTTTGCCCAGCAATTGCCCTGTCCATCATTTAACTGCACAGGCTGGCACCACTCACCTCAATCCAGCTGCTGCTGTTCCCATTTTGGGGCTGAGGTTGGAATATTTGGTCAGGTTTGCAAATCCTTTCCCTCAGCAGAGCACCAGGTGTTGAAGTGATTTGTGCACTTCCCTCTGAGGTGGGTATTTGCTTTGTGCTGTTACCATTTGCCTGGAAGATGATTTTTTTTTTCTGTTTAAGGTGAGCTTTTGCCCATTTATAGTGCACTGAAGGAATTCCTCTTCCCAGGAGGGCACTTGCACAGAACTGGAGAGGCAGCTGGGGCTGAGCTTTGAGTTGTCTGAGGTGTCCCAGCCTTCAGAGGCTGCTCCTGCCTCTTCATCCACCCTCTCACCTCTCTGGGCTGTTTTAGCTGTTGCAAACCCACTGCCATGGATTTCCACAGCTTTGGAGATTCCACGTTTCCCCTCTGGATCCAGTGGCACAGGGTGTTCTCACTGCTCATCTCTCAGTGCCTTTTAGGCTGAGATTTCCCTGCACTGAAGCCCAAAAATGTTTCATTAAGAAATCAAAAAGCTCCAGCCACTCACCTGCACTGCTGAGTGTCACTGAGGGCAGCTCTTTTTGGCTTTTGTGGTTGTTCTCCTCATCTTAATGTCCCACTGCCACGAATTCAGAATGGAACCCCAGGAAATGAAACCACCTTCATCTTCTTTATGGGCATTTAAAAACTCTCGAATCAATACCTGGGCAGAGCAAAGGAGGGTTGTGTGAGAATGGCTGGGGTGTATTTGCTTTAAATAAGTGTGTTAACAGAGTTTTAAAAGGCTGATTATTCACCTGTGATGGGTTTTTATTCTAAGAATCAATAACCTTATTTGTGGGGGAAAAATCAAAGTGAGCTGAGTGCCTCTCTACCAAAACGTGTGTTTTATTTAACAATATTTTAATTAATAAGATTACATGAATCTTTCAGGAACTTTCCAAAGCTACAATTTCAAGTGTAGAGCAGATGGTCCCTGTTCAAGAGCAATTAAAACTAAATTTACTGACTCCTGAGCTGGGGCTGACTTAACACATCCTCGTTCCTCAGCATGCACATCATGTGCTGCAAGAAAATACCAACATGTTGAGGTGACAATTCAGCAGCCTGGCCCACAGCTCAGCTCTGGGTGACAAATCAAAGTCAGCATTTGTGGACAGAGCAAAATCTGTGTGTGTGTGTGTGGCTCTTGCCTGGTTTAGAACCTCTCAGGCTTCAGGGAAAATGCAATTCCATGGGATTTGTTTTGCCACTTGCCAGCCCATGGAAGAGAATTCCTGTGGGAGGCTCTGAGGTGTGTGTGGCTTGCATGGAGTTACATAAAAGCTGATTATTCAGCAGGGACACAGTCGTGGGGAATTGTCAGAGCTGATTGTTTGGAGGCTGAAGGTTTGGCAGATGGTGCCAGGTTTGTTGTGCTGTTTGTGCAGAGCACAGCTGAACCTTGGGGTGGGTGGTCTGAGGTGTCCCAGCCTTTAGAAGGGCTGCTCCTGGCTCTTCATTCACCCCTGAAAAACGAGGTTCACTTTCGTGGTAAAATGTTAAAAGTTTCATACAAAGACAATCAGGAGACAGAATAAAACAAAGGTTTATGGGCCAGGTGCACAGCCAAGAGCACACCTTACCATCCTAGCAACACTTTTTAAATGCACCAGCATGTTGCATATTATAGATCTTCATGCTTTATTCAAACATTCCTTTGCTTTATTTCAGCCCCCAACCATTTCTCCTTGTGACTCCACTCTGTCCCCACACTCCCTGATAAATCTTCCTTTGGGGTTCTGGTGGCTGTTGTCTTCATCCAGACAGGATAATCCAAGAATTTCCTGATTATCTTTACCATTCTCTGAGTTAGCTACAAAAAGCATCTTACATCACATAGCTTCTATTTTAATATTATTCTATAGCCTAAGAAATACATATATATATATTTATCACGCTACTATTTCTAAGTTTTGTTAATAGCAGAAATAAAAGAAACGATATTCATACAGCAAAGTTTTCTAACATTATACACAGAGCATTCATTTTAATATCTGCAAAAAGCCAATAATACAATATGTACTTAAAACAACCCTCTTGTGGATGCTGAGAGCCTCATCAAAGATCAGGCAGCAGCAGAGCCTGTGGGAAAGCAAAGCTTTCCCATACATTGTCCTGGGAAAGCTCTGAGAAGGAATTAAAACCAATCCTAACACCTGCTGCTTCCCCACTTGTTTACCTGCAAGATGTTTATGAAAAGGTGGCTTTCAGATAACTAAGCCCAGCTCTAATTAAGCTTTTTAATTTTATGCATTTTAGCATCTTCAAGCTGTTAGAGAAGCTTTTTGTTGCAGGCATTAATGTTTCCCCCTTTGCACTGCTGTCCCTCCATTTGAAGGTACAGAATATTTTTGTGTGTATTTTTTTTTTCCCCCTCAGCCACAGGTTGCCTGTTTTTCCTAAACAGCCAACAATGGTGAGAGGTGTTGGTTTGAGGAGAAATCATGCCCAGTTCTCTGGGAACCATCTCTACAAGGATGTGATGGTTAATAAACGAGGAGACCCCGAGTTGTCACTCAGGACACCCTCCCACCTCTCGGGGCTGTCACAAACCCAGCGCAGGGACAGGGAGCTGCCACTGACCTTTGGCGTTGCCTTTCCAGGTTGGAACAGGACATCAAGAAGCTGAAGGCTGACCTGCAGGCCAGCAGGCAGGTGGAGCAGGAGCTGCGCAGCCAGGTGAGCTCGCTGAGCTCGGCCGAGCGCGGCAGCCGCGCCGAGATGGGCCAGCTGCGCCAGGAGAACGAGCTGCTGCAGAACAAGTACGTGGGCAGGGAAAGGGTTAACGGGGGGCACGGGGTGCCTGTGGAGAGGGTGTGCCAGGGGTGTGTCATACAGAATGGATGGATGGTGTATAGAGT
>VYXD01003812.1:76592-91232 GCA_013397195.1 Hylia prasina
GGGATGGTCAGTGCAGAGGCTGGGGAGGGGGGGATGGTAAGTGCAGGGCTGGGATGGGAGGGATGGTCAGTGCAGGGCTGGGATGTGAGGGATGGTCAGTGCAGGGCTGGGGGAGAGGGATGGGTCAGTGCAGAGTTTGGGGATGAGGGATGGTCAGTGCAGAGCTGGGATGTGAGGGATGGGTCAGTGCAGAGTTTGGGGATGAGGGATGGTCAGTGCAGAGCTGGGATGTGAGGGATGGGGCAGGGGCTGTGCTGCACTCCTGGCACGGGCCTGGGGCAGAACCAGCCTGCCTGGGGATGGAGGGAAAGGTCACCTTTTCCCCTGGCACAGGGAGAGGAGGCAGATTGCAGGGGAGGTGATTGAGGCACTCACAAACCAACAGACACGGGTGGTTTTTTTTTTTTGTCTGAGCACAGAGCCAGATCTCTAAATACACTTTTGTGCAGTTCTCTTAGCAACTACTTGTCTCTCTTTTTATCTCTTAACAAAGGAAATGGATGATGGTCTCGACGAGGCGTTCTCAAGGTAATTCTCATAACTCCCTTCAGGAGGGGAGCAGCCCCAGAGCCACTGGCTTTTAATAATGCTCCTTCATCTCATCAGGGCTGTGATCTGACCTAGGCAGCTGCCCCATCAGTGCCTCGGCTGGTAATTGAAAGATAGGCTTTAAAGGCTGCCTGATAAGCCAAATATTTTGACAACCTTTTAAGGATGGAGAGAGGCTGTGTGTGATAGGGAATTTAATTCCCCCGGTGGTTGCTGTGTCTGCTCCCACTCGCTCAGGCTTTTCCAGGCTGCTGGTCCCAGCTGCTGGCACTGGGGGCTTTGCTCTTCCTCAGCCCACGGGTTCAGGCTGTGTGGCCATCAGTTCATGGGGTTTGTTCCTCTTCCCACTGCTGAGCAATCCAGCAAAGCCAGACAAGCCCCTTTCCCTTCGGGTGGGTTGTCCTGCCTGTGCTGGCAGGGTTGGTGTGGTTTATGTGGGTCCCATCCTCCTTTTCCTCCTCCTCCTCTTCCTCCCCCTGGAGGAGGTGCTGGAGGAGGGAGTGAGGCAGGAGAAGGGTTTGCAGCAGCTCCTGCTCATGCCTTGGGCTCTCAGGGATGATTTACAGCTTCCCCTTGCCCGGCAGCCTCGGCCCAGGCTGATTTATCTCCTGCTCTCTGTTTCCCTGGCCCTGCTGTGGCTGCAGCAGACGTGGCAGCTCTGGGGCTCTGTCCTGCACTGCTCCATGCTGAGCTGTCCCAGGGCCTCTGGTGACTCAGAGACGGGGCTGCTCATCCTGCAGCACTCCCAAAGCCACTCCTGCCACGTCATCACCGCCGCACATTTCTCCCCTTCACTCAGAACTGGGGCTGAACCTCAGGACTTGTTCTGACCTTGTGCCTGGCCCTGGATGAAACCCCAAATGTCTGAGCTGACCTCCAGCCCCGGTGCTGCAGTATTCTCACAGACACAACAACAGACTGGGGCTTGTGAAACGTCTGGGGTGAGAAGCTGCTCCAGCTGATCCCGGGGCTGCTCCAGCTGATCCCGGGGCTGCTCCAGCTGATCCCGGGGCAGGCAGAGCAGCAGAGCTGAGTCACTGAGAGCAGCTCCCAGGGATGGCTCCGGGCAGGGAAGCACTGCTCTGCCAGCCCGGCAGTATGTGGGATGTCCAGCCTGCACATTCCCGGGATGCCTGCAGGGGAAATGTTGGGAGAAGGCAGCAGCAGAGCTGCAGCAGGCTCGGGAGTGCTGGGAGTGCTGTGTGCCAGCTCCCCTGTTGCCTTTTCCCCCTTCCTGAGGGTTTTCCTGAGGGTTTCCATCCCGCTGGAGGGTGTTGGGGTGTGGAGCTGCAGCCCTGGGGGTGCAGCAGGAGTTAAATTCAGTTCTCTGGAGGCACTTGACCAACAGCAAAAAGCCTTTTTGCCACACACGGTGGGCAAAATATGCCAAGTTTTTGGGGCGTCTTCATTGACGACTGTGGCACTGGGCAGTTGTAAAAGTAAAGTTGTAAAAGTGAAGTCCTTTATTGCGTGGCTGAATCAGCCTGGTGAAGGCAGAGTTGTTGCAGTTCTGCCAGCAAAGTCCTCATGTCCCAAGCAGAAGTGGTAACAGCAGCAGCACCCACATTGTGTCCCCTAATCCTGAGAGTTCTGGCATTCTCCGTGCATTTTTGTTCTGTTTTCAGCTTTACTGTGTGTTTCTGTGCCCCCTCAGGCTGGCCCAGTCGAGAACAAACCCGCAGGTGCTGGACACGGGGCTGACAGCTCAGGACATGCAGAGTGCAGAGACTCTGTCCCCCGTGGACTGGAACAAAATCGACCCCAGCGCGGCGGAGAAGGACGATCTGTTCATGTTCTGAGGGCAGAGGCATCCAGGAGAGGAAAACCACTCCCAGCCCGTGGCCTGGATCCTGCTGTACCCAGGGAACCTTCCAGGGGCTCCTGAGCAGCTCACAGGATTCCACAGCCCAGTTTAGACCAAAGCTTCACCCACCTGACGCGGATTTTTGTACCTTGCTTTTTACCTAAACCACGAGGCGCTCTGGGACATATTTATTCAGAGTTTACAAGTGTTGTGGGGGTTGTGCAGAGCAGCTGCACAGCACGGGAGGAGCTGCAGCAGTGCCTGTTCCTCCTGCAGCCCCAGAGCCCCTCCAAGGGCCGGGACGCAGACGCAGCTCCCAGTGCTCCTAATCCCCCATTCTGGAACAACACATCACCTGCCTGGCCAGGGAGAGGCTTTGCAGCAGCTGCTGACAGTGTGAAATCAAAGAGGGAGCGGAGCTGGAGCTTTGTGTGAGTGTCTGTGGCACTGTCACAGCTGTCACTCAGCCCAGGTCCCTCGCCGGCTCCCTGTGGGAATTGTCGCTTTTGAACCCAAAGACTCCACGAAGTTTTGCACTTTAAAACTTGAACTGAAAGCAATGGTCCGAATTGTCAAGGTAAGCAGTGCCTGGAACTTCTCCTCAGAAGCTATTTACCCAAAAAGAACCCACCCTGGCAATGCTGCAGCTCTGGCTCCAAGCTGACCCCTCACCTCGTGGTTCTAAAGCTCCGTTGGCTTTGAAAGCAAAACCACCAGGGAGGAAGGATTTGTTTTGCTAAATTCTGCTGGAAAGGGCAGCTTGGGAGGACCAGCAGCACCACAGATCGTGTTCCCAGCTTGGCCCAGCGGGTCAGGGCTTGCTCCTGCCTCAAAGCCATGGGGTTGTTGCTCGCTGGATGGATTTGGATCCAGGCAGGAGCAACACCTGAGGTGCTCCCGCCCCTTCTCCCCGACAGCCACAGCTCCCAGGGGGCTCAGGAAGCTCCATCTCCCCCTGGAGCTGAAAATCAGCCACGGAGGTATAAAGCTTATGCTAATTAAAGATTAAGTTTAATGATCCTGAATAGTCGCACTGACACCTCGCAGTGTTTGTGGCCTTACGTGAAGTGTACTAATCTGTTTTATAGATTTGTAACTCGGGTTTGAAGCACTAATTCATTCCCCAGATAGCTCTTTAGAACTCCCTTCAAACTGCTCACAGGAAGGGAAAAAACCCTCTCTGTCAGCTGTAAGAATTCATTAGGAAGCAGCTGAGTGACTCTGACTTAGATTTGAGATATTTTTTTCCCCCAAGTGTGAGTGTGAGAAGGTGTTGAGGACTCGTGGAGCTGACTCATCACGTCCCTGATCAAACCTGTGCTCTGTGGATCCTGCAAAGTGGAGTTTAAAGCAGTTTTCCATCTTGGAAGGGCCGTGCCCAGGATTCCCCAGCTCCCTGGGATGGGAGGAATCAGCAGGGCTTGTGCTGCAGGCCCAGGGCACACACAGGGACGTGCTGCACAAGCCCAGCAGTGCTTGTAGCCAGCCCCTCACCCCGACCCCAGCCAGCTCTGGTCTGCCCAGGAACTGGGATGGAGTGTGGGGATTTCTCTGTGCATTGACCTCTCTCCTTTCCTCCAGCAGCAGAAGCCACAACACTGCCTCTGTGTGTCTGGAGTGGTTCTTTTTACTTTTCAGAAAACCTGATGTCTGTACTGAGGGGAATAAAAACCTCTGCCATTTTTTGGAGCCTCCTCTGTGCCGGGTGACTTTATTTTCCCTGTGGTTCCTTCAGTGTGTGGCAGCTTTTGTGTCTCTGGGTTCTGCCTGTCCCTGAGGAGTGGCAGGATCAGGAATGTCCTGGGGAGGGGATTGCAGAGAGCTGCAGTCTCTGCTCCCAGGGGCTGCTGTGGGACTGGGGGATGCACAGGGGGGTGCAGGACCCTTCCCTGCGTGGCTGCTTTGGCCTCCAGGTAAGGCTCTGATGAAAGGGGACAAGAGGGTGCTTGATGCTTCACCTGCACAAAAAGAGTGACACCAACCCCCCAGATCTCTTCACTGGCAGAGTTTCTGAGGCACAGAGCGCTTTTCTCTGTGGGCAGCTGCATTTTGTGCATGAAGAGAGCCCAGCACGGCCCTGTGTGCTCAACCCTCTGCTGCTCACACCTGGAGAAATCCCCGTGCAGGACCTGCCTGTGCCACCTGCCTGTGCCACNCCCCGGTGCAGCCCCTGCCTGTGCCACCTGCCTGTGCCACCCCTTCCCTCTGGGCAGAGCAGGGGAGGCTCTGCAGAGCCACCTCCCCCCCACCCCGTGCCTGCTAACCAAAATAAATCCACTGAAAAGTTCCTTTTTCAGCTGAAACTGCCTGTTCCAGGGTGAGCTGTCCCAGATGATGAGTGCTGAGCCCTCATGCATAACTGATGGCCCTGCTGAGGAACAAATTGATCCCTCCGTTCTGATGTGACCTTTTTCAAACTGCCAGTTAAGGAACTTCCAGCATCCATCCCCTTCTCCTGCGAGGAAGGGCAGGAGGACTCCACAGCCATGAAAAGTGGGCTGGGGGCTGCTGGCTCTGCTCCCCCAGCCCCACATTTCTCCAGGGGGGCACGTGGGGTGGCTTTGGTGCCCGTCCCTGCCCAGAGGTGTCGGTGTGGGCTGTGCTGGGACACTCTGGGCTGTCACCCTGCCTTGTCAGGGGTGTGGAGGGGCTGGCACAGCTCCTGACAGAGCTCTCAGGGACGGGGTGGGATCCCTGGGGTGTCCGTGCAAGGTCCTGGTGGTGGTTCTGTGACTCCATCCAGCAGGTCAGTGTAACTTGGGGTCAGCGATGCCCAGCACAGCTGGAGCCAAGCTGGGCTTGGGGGCATCCAGAGCTTTTCCCCACCCACAGCTCGGAGGGGACCCTGGAACCCCCAGGAGCAGCTCCAGGAGCAGATGGAATAACCCGGAGCCCTTTTAGCAGCCACTCAGCACTGCCTGGGAGCAATTCATCAGCAGGGAGAGGGCTCTGCTGATGGCAGAGGGAGTTTAATTTTGCATTCCTTCATTGCCTCAGAGCCTCTCCCCGGTGCCCGGGGCAGGGGCAGCGCTGGGGGTTATTTTTTCCTCCCTGCTAAAAGCAGCCGTCTCCAGCTGGCTCTTGGCCCCGGGGACAAACTGCCTTTACAAAAAAGAGGGATGTCGAGTCGCTGGAAGCTGCAGGAAAAGGAAACCTTCGAGATGGGAGAGGAAATGGGGCCAGAGAGAGCAGCAGCAGGGAGAGCAGGAGCATTGGAGGCACAGGAAGGAGCAGGTAGAAGGTAATGTTATGTATGTGTATTACAAAGTTGGCTTTCTGCAAATACTAAGGTGTGTGCTATGTGATTAATAACTTTGTAAGATATAAGTTTTTATTTCTGTTATCAGTGAAATACTAGTGAAACTCAAGCACAGCAGTGGATTTAGTGTGCTTGAACTGTGTGTTTGGTGGGGNCATTCCTTAAAATTTATAAGTCAACTTCGTTTTTCACTAATTAGTGACCAAGTGCTGGTTAATTAACTGCCCCCGGCCTCTCACTGGGGCACGCACTGGGTCCCATCTCTGATGTCCTTCAGCTGCGGTTCCTCCTCCCTCTCCCGGCCCTGGAGCAGCTCCTGGCGGGGTGACACAGTGTGCGACATCCCTGCAGGGGCAGGGACAGCTCTGCCAGAGGGGCACCGCCGGCTGGTTCCAGCAGGTGGAAACGCCAGGCAAAACAACTCCCTGCCAAGTGTCACCAGCCGGGCTTTAAAAGCAAAAATCTTGGCGCGGAGGGGTGGGACTGGAGCGGCTGAGACAGAAACTGCGGCTGGGGCTGGCGGGGAGCGCCGGGAGGAGGATGGTGTGGAGGCTGCAGCGTCTGCTGAGGAAGGGATTGCTGATGGTGAGGGCTGGAAAGGTGGGAAAAAAAACCAACCCTTTGGAGGCAGAAAGTGAGAGATGTGGAGTTGGCAGCGTCTGGTAAGAAGGGAGAGGAAGGAAAATCCCTCGGGCACCTCCTCCCGTGCCCAGAGAGACGGCGGGGACTCCGAAACAGAGACTGATGGCAAAAGTCTGGGATAGACAGGGGGTTTGGGAACACTTGGGTGTCCCAATCCTGCTTTTCTCACCAACTGGCTCAGCACCGAGCAGGAGCAGAGGCCCTGCAGCCCCACGTGGCTGCTCCATCCCAGCAAAGCTCTTCCCACCCGCTCCAAACCCGCTGTTTGTCCGGGCTTGTTTGGGCTGTGAGGGTCCTCCTTCCCTGCTCCCACTGTGACATCCCACTGTGACATCCCCAACCCCACTGTGACATCCCAGCGTGACATCCCCAATCCCACTGTGACGTCCCACTGTGACATTCTATTCCCAGTGTGACAGCCCAGCTCCCAGTGTGACATCCCAGCTCCCAGTGTGACGTCCCAGCGTGACATCCTTGCTCCCACTGTGACATCCTCAATCCCAGTGTGACATCCCCAATTCCAGTGATTCCACTGTGACATCCCACTCCCACTGTGACATCCCAGATCCCACTGTGACATCCAAGTTCCCACTGTGACATCCTCAATCCCAGTGTGACATCCCCATTCCCAGTATGACATCCCCATTCCCAGTATGACATCCCCATTCCCAGTGTGACATCCCCATTCCCACTGTGACATCCCAGTTCCCACTGTGGCATCCCACTGTGACATCCCAGCTCCCAGCTGTCACCAGGCCACTGCCTCCATCACAGCCACGAGCCCCAGGTGTAATTAATGGAATAAAAGGTGTAAAAGTCTCAAATCTGCTCCGACCTGGCAATTTCATCCCTTCCCCGACGCTGCCACAGCACAGTAAAACTGACAGCAAGGAATAAAACACTTTCGTCCCTGGCATTTTTTTATTACTTTTAATCTGCTGTCTTCTTTTCTTTTATTTTTTTGTGAGTTACTGGAAATTTAAATTATAATGGTATGCTTCACTTAAAGAAAGTATCCATAGCAACAGCAACATCTAAATTATTGCAGGCTGATCACTTCCCTGCTGGAGTCACATCACACTCCTTTCAAAGGCAGTCCCAGAGGTGCAGGATTTTAATAGAGGTGGTTTTCTTAACCTTTTTTTGCAAATAAACAAGTGAACACACAGCACTTCCTCCATCAACGCAATACCTACAGAAATATCCAAAGTGAGCAAGTGCCAGCTCAGTTTGCTGCCCAGAGAGGAGGGGCTCTTGAATCAGAGACTTTCTCCTCTGAGTCAGTGGTTATTCCGTGTGAAACTGGAGAATTTCTGTCCAGTTCAGCTGCTGGAAATTCTCCTGGAGCCGGGGAAAGCAGCAAGGGAAGGTCACTGAGCCTGCGGCACCAGGAACATTCCTGTTTGATTCCCAGCTGGCCACGGGTTTATTTCTATTTTATTCTTGCCAAATTCCTACTTGACAGGACAAAGGGGAATGGGTTAAAGCTCAAGGAAAGTGGGATTAGATGAAGTATTAGGGAGAAATCCTTCCCTGTGAGGGTGGGCAGGCCCTGGCACAGGGTGCCCAGAGCAGCTGTGGCTGCCCCTGGATCCCTGGCAGTGCCCAAGGCCAGGCTGGAGCACCCTGGGGTAGGGGAAGGTCTCCCTGCCCATGGCTGGGGTGGGAATTAGATAATTTTTAAGGTCCATTCCCACCCAAACCATTCCATGATCCCCCAGAAAACAACTCCAGCACCTGCTTGACATTTCCAAGGCGATGGGTGAGAGAACACCCAGGCACTTCGCTTCCATCACTGGTGACTTTGGGGCTGAAGCAGTTACAGCTTCCCACCCTCTAAAAAATTCCTTCACTTTAATCATGGCAAAAACCCGAGTGATGCACGCCCCGAGCTGTCAAACGTGAGAAACAAACTCGCTGGGAGAAACAGAAAGGCTTTTTTTTTTAAAAAAAAAAAATTCCAATCTCAATTATAGGAATCAGATGCGTCATCTGGATCAATAGTAGGTTGGGATTGCTCAGCCAGAAAGAGTTTAGATATAAAAAGCTGCAGCTGAGAGGCTTCCTCTAAGCTCCTGTGTTATTGTAAGTGAAATGATGACAGTGAGCCATGTTTGCAGCGTGCCCTGGACAGCTCAGGGTAAGGACAGAGCTTGGATCAGTGTCCTCGTGTGTAGGAACAGGATGCTGAGCCCAGCCACATCTCACCATGCAGGAGCAGCAGGGATTTGTTTGCCTTCCACGTCCTTCGGCTCCCTGTGGGACATTCCCAGGTCATCATGTCCTGCGTGTCTGTGGTTCACGCAGATCTATCTGCAGAGAACCTGCAAATTACAGGGGAACGAGGCAGCCTTAAAACACATGAAATATTTCTAATCACTTCACCTTTATAGAACAAGAGCTGATGTGCAGGGAAGAGGCTGCGGCTCAGCCAGCCCGAAGGAAAATGTTAAAAACTGGGAAAATGCGTCAGAATCCTTGGGGTGATTTGGTTTGTTTGGAAGGAAGGCTGGGGGGGGTTCCATGTCCATGGAAAAGGAGGGGCTGCAGCTTTTGGGAGTGGGGTTATCAGGGTGCCAGCAGCAGCCAGGTGCAGCTCCTGTCAGTGACTTTCAGATCAGCTTGGCTTCACGTGTGAGTTAAAAACAGAGCACTGAAGGTGGGTGGTTGAAGAGGGCTGAGAATGATGCAAAAACTCTGCTGGACCTGCAGATCCGGCTCAGGTCTGAAAATCACAGCTGGCATGAAATCACCTTTAATGAAGAGCCTGTAACAGGAACCTGTAATTTCGTGGCTGGTGCACGAGCCAGAGGATGACTCTGGCAGAGCTTTATTGGGGCCGTGGTTCAGCTGGAGTCGGGAATGTTTACTGGGCATGGATCACCCAGAAACTCCGAGCCCTGAGCTGCAGACCCAGGCACAGAGGCTGGCACTGCCCAGGCTCAGCTCCCTCCCAGCTGCTCCACATCAGGTCAGGCCTGCCCCTCCACAGCTGGAGCCACAGCTTCCCCAAATCCACCTTCCCACCCCTCAGAGGAACCAAATAAAAATAAACCCACCTCTCAGAGGAACTGAATAAATCCCAAAGCCTCGGCTGAAGGCTCTGGGGAGGATTTGTCACCTGTGGGATGGGGCTGTGCTGCTCTGCTGGGATTTGCTTCTTAAATGGGGCCAGATTGGATCCTTCACGTTTATGTTTGAGGTTTGATGGATCCCTGAGAGTTTTGGGGGGCAGCAGATTGGCAAAATGTGATCCTGGGCAGGCAGGGGCTTTGCTTTCAGGGGACGTGAGAGGCTGGACTTTGTTTTTTCATGCTGGTTAAACATCGTGGTGTAGATGAAGATGAAATTGGGGAAGGTCTGTCAGAATCTGGGTCACCTGCTCCTCTGTGGTCTCCCGTTCGCATTTCGAGCCGGCCTGACTCACTCCTGCGGAATGCGATGGGAGAAGTGGGAGAGCTCGTGGCGCGGTAATTCAAGGGCTGCAGACAGGCAGGAACGCTCGAGTCATTTCCCAGCCCTGCCGGGAGAGGCTGGGCTGCCACACCTGCCGTGCATCGCCGCTTGGAGCGTCTCCGCTTCTGCTTTTCATCCTCGGGACAGAGCTTGAGGTGGGACGAGCCGGGGCCAGGCTGGAGCGGCTCCTTCCAGCCCCGCGCGTTCCCTGGCTCGTCACCCCTGGCAGAGGAGGTGCAGCAGAGCCCCGAATGACAGCCGGACACAGCAGCAGACAGGGACGGGAACCAGTTTGGTTTCCCGGGGGCAGAGGAGAGGTTCGTGTTCCGCCTGCGGGTGCCCGAGGTGCGCGATGCCAGCCTGGGCAGGGGCTGGGCTGTGAGGGGCTGCTGAGGGCGGGGAGCACCTCCCCAGCCCCGGGGTGTCCCCACGCCGCCTCTGCCGGGGCCGCGGTCCCGCTCTGCCCTCGCTGGGAGCCCAGGGATGCAGGTGCGTCCCTGCCCGTGGATTGGCACCGCTCCTGCTGTGCTGGCCCTGCCAGCCGCGCTGAAATGTCACCGAATCCTTCTCTTCCGAGTGATCAACCGCCCTCAGAGCCTCGGCATGAGCCACGCGCTGGGCCAGGAGCTGGGAGATGTCCAGCCTGAGCATCCCAACCCGCCCCGTGCCTCCCGCCGCGGCTCCGAGCCAGCGGGGCGTGCTAAACCTCCTTTAAATGCTGATTTAAAGCTGCCTGCCCTGATGAGCTCGGGCTTTATCTGATCTGGGCCATCTCGGGGAGGTGCTGGAGTGATAACAACACCAATATCTGCAGAGGAGTTCCCGGCTGTGGTGAGAATCCGTGGCCGAGGGAACCATTCTCAGCATCTGCCGTGCCTTTCCACACCTGGCTCTGAGATGTCACTCAATAACACCTCCAGACTGCCACCAGGGCTCTTCGAGGCCACACACAGCTCTCAAATGTGCTTTTTACAAATTATTTCCTCTCTCTGAAAGGCCTGGCACTGCGCTGTACTCCTCAGCCTGACAAAATTCGATCCAGCAGGTGCAAAACTCCTTTTAAAAGAGCGAGGAGGTGGCAGCTCCCTTGAGAGTCCCTTCCCTGTGACCCCAGTGCCATCAGCCACTCCATCATCAGGCCCTGGGTTTTCCTGCCGTCTCCAGGACTCTCAGCTGGGGATGTTTGCAGGCTCTTATCGCTCAGAGCTGTTGGAGGATGAAATGGAAAGAGCCCTGAGCAAGTTGAGGGGGAAGGCTCTAGAAATCAGCAAGGCTTTAAAGGCTGAGCTGGGTTTGCCTCGGGCCACGCACACACAGACTTCCCTGGGCTCTGCGGGCTTCTCCCGGGCTTTGGGATGCCCCTGGATGCTGCAGCTCCGTCCGTCCCACAGATGGGGAGTCCCGAGTGCATCCTCCTGTGTGTCACAGGGCCCGGGGCTGTCCCTGAGGGCCACCACGGGACGGATGACAAGGGGATGCAGACACAAAGCAACAACCTCAGAGCTGCAGGGGCGGCATCGCTCCTCCCTCCCATCCCAGCCAGCTAAAAATGAGCAGTTCCAGCCTCCCTTCCAGCACTCCTTGTGCCCCATGGGAGATCAGCCTGTCCCGAGGGTCTCTGCCTTCACAGAGCCCCTAAACCTGGGAGAAGATCACCATTGGAGTGCTGGCATCGCTCCACTGCTGGACCGTGTGTCCCCTCGGGTCTTACCAAGGAATCCTGGGGTTTATTTTCCTTCCCGAAGCCAGGACAGAAGGACACAGCCCTGAGACATTAATTCCCTTCCCCCGGGACTCCTCGATCCCCCCTCCTCTCTCACATTCCTGATACCTGGCAGGTATTTTTATAATCCCGTAATTGTTGTTTTGTTTTTTTTTCCCCCAGCTCCCGTTTGCTGTGCTGCAGCCCGGCCACCTGGGCAGAGCCTTTTCCATCTGCGTGCAGCTGGAGCAGCCCCTCGGAGACAGCCTTACAAACTGGGAGCTCCAGCAGCACAAACTCCTCCTCTGCCCTGTTTCTGGGCACTGGTGTGAGGTCAGTGCTCACCCAAACACGGGGTGGAGACAGGGATAAGTCCATCGAGGATCCAAGGAAGGTATTTTTGGGTTTTCTCCTGTGGATTGAGCACTGCCCTGTGCGCAATTTGAAAGGAGGAAAAGGGCAGATGAATTCTGAGGGGATCTGTGGGTGCCTGTAGGAGATTTGTCATTTCAAGGGATCTCGTGGAGTGATGAGTCTGGGCTGGGAGCACACGGAGACACCAGGAAGGAAAAACATTTCCCTGTTTCACACCAGCGCCAGAAAATCGTTTCATTTTCTACTGACCCAGGGAAAACTGAAAGGCCACTGAGGACATTTCTGAACGGACCTGGAGGATCAAAACCCCCCTGTCCCAGCAGCAGCAGGGGCTGTGCTGGCACAGTGCCACCAGTAAAGGACCACCAGCAGCTACTGGGTGACACTGGAGGGGAAAACTCCTCAGCGAGGGGAGGGCAGAGCCCTGCCCGGTGCTGCTGCTCCAGGCTGTGGCTGTGTCACAGCAACGTGGGACACCAGACTGGCAAAATGACAACAATTCCGTGCTGACCTCCCCAGGCTCTGTTTAAATATAGTGCAGACAGTGATTCATCCCAGCCAGGTTGGGAGTGACCCGTTCCTCAGGTCGGGACAGATGAACTTCACCCTCAAGGTGACTGAGAAGTTATTTTGGGCTGCAGAGAACCCTCTCCTTATTTCAGTGCTTGCCAGGGAGCTGCTGCAGCTCAGCACAGCCAGCTGAAGGGGGTTTGGCCTCACAGGGGGTTTGGGCACCCAGGGTTTGTTTTGCTTTCACCCTGAAATTCCTCCCTGATTTCTCTTCGGGTCTGCTTTGCCTGAACTGCATTTCCTGACAGGTGAAGTCTTTGGCTGAAAAAATTATTCTTAGACCTTTCCCACTTGGGATCTTATTTCAGAAGCCATCTAAAATAGGCTGTTGCTCCACATTCACAAGAGCAAATTCACGGCATTCCTCTGGCCCTCTCCTCATTTAAGCAGGGCAAAATGGAACACAGGCGTTCTGATGATGCTGATTTTAATGGAAAAAACAGGGAAAAAAAGCTGCAGCCTGCTCCATTAGTCACCTGGTGTTACAGGAAAGTAATAAACCAGAAATGTTCCTGCTCTCTCCTCCATGCACCTTATGTTGTGTTTCTGTTTTTGTACCATTCTTCAGCGTCTTTGGTCTTTTCCCCTGGAACACAGGAGGTAAGGTTGCTGAGATGTAGACCTTTACCATAATTAAGCAAGATTCCTCCTCTTGTGAGAGCTCATTCCTACACAATCCCTCAGATGTGAATGGGGTTTTTTTTTCTTCTGGGATAGAACACGAGTCTGACTGAGGTGATGGGGTTTACATTGTGCAAATGCCTCTCTCCTGCCTGCAGAGAACTGCTGGAATTCTCAGCAAGGCTTCTGTGCATCCCTAAGTGTGACTCCTAATTCAGATAATTAATACCTTGTAGGTAGGAATGTGGAGTTAGAAGCAAAGCAGCCAGACCTGCGGATCAGTGTGTGATGACGCCCCTGAATTCAGAGTTTTGGGGGACCAAACATCCCATTTTCTGTGGTCTGGCTGTGGCTGGAGCATTTCTGTAGCTTTAGGTGAGGCAGCTGCTTTCTCTGCACCGTCCATTCACTCCTGCCTGGCACAGAGGGGGCTTAGGAACCCCTTTTTTGCAGGTTTAGCTCATTGAAATTCTCCAAATGAAATCAGGGCAAGCCCCACTTCCAGTTCATCCATTTCTGCAACTTCCAGCATACAAAAGTCCTCCTTGGCAACACAGGGTGGTCAAGAGATGCTGAGGGGATCATTTGAAGGAGAAAAGCTGCTCCAAAGAACATCTTTCTTCACTTTTACCCTTTCCCTCCCTTGCCTCTCCCACTTTTTAGGTCAGTTTCCCCGGCCCCTTGTGCAGGTCGGTGCCCCAGGCTGTGTTGGCTGAATTCCTCGGCGTTCTCCATGCTCCCTGCACGGGTGACATTGCCATGGCCGGATCACCGTCACGATTCAGCCTTTCGGGTGTTTCCTTGGAGTGATTCCTCCCCAAACAACGCCGGCGATCCCTCAGCCCGCGGTTTAACCTGCCGAGCAGCCCTGCCCCTCACTCCCTACTGCAATCCACATCCCGGGAGCAGACAACGAGCTTCCTTAATTACCCAGCCTCCTGCCCTCTGCTCGTATTTCTAAAGCCTTCAAACAATCGATACCACGCAGGTTTCTCCTGTCCTGAGTCATCACAGGCCATCAGGGATTGTTTTTGCTCATTCTCCCCGCAGTGGAGATGAGTTTAGGGCCGGGTTTAAACCTCTGGGTTTGCCCTGATCCGATCCCAAGCAGATAAACCAGGGCCAGCTGCAGCGGGCCCGAAACATTAAATAACACCAGTCCTGGAAGCCTCATCCTGCCCCAAACACCCCGTGCTGGACCGCAGGTGAGGAAGGGCGGGGTGGGAAGAGCCAGGCTCCATCCCGAGATGCGGCTGATGCAGAGAGCTGAGCCACGGCCCGGGAGTGTCAGAAACGCTCCAGCTGGCTCCTTGTTCTGCCAGCGCCGTGCTTGTTCCCCGCGAGGGCAGGGATCCCCTCGCTTCCAGGGCTGGCAGCCCCGGCAGGGTTTGTTGTCGCTGCCGGCACTGTGGAGTTGCCATCAGCAGAGTTCCGGGGGTGCTTTGCAGGGTGCGGCTGCCCGGCTCCAGGGATGCGTTCAGGTGTACGATCCCTTCCCACTGCAGGGGAACAAGGCTGGGTTGTTGGGTTGATTTCCTTCTCCCTCCTTCCCTTTCCCTTCTTTCATTGCCTCCTTTCCCTTCCCCTCCTCCTTCCCTTCCCTTCCCCTCCTCCTTCCCTTCCCTTCCCCTCCTCCTTCCCCTTCCCCTTCCCCTCATCCTT
>VYXD01003812.1:97551-121151 GCA_013397195.1 Hylia prasina
CCCCCTCATGGCCCCCACTCTTGTCACCCACCCCTCACCTCCCCAGCCTCACCCCCATTTCTCACATAAGGTCCCTTGCTCGCTCCTTTTCCCAAGGAGGATGGCAGGAATTGGGGACAATTCCCCTTTTCGAGGGAGTGTCCCTGTCACTGAGCACACACCTCCACTCACCGGAGAGGAGACATAGCGGTGGGGCGTGACTGAAATCAGCGAAATGTAAATTTCAGCTTGCTTATTGGGGGGGGGAAAGGGTTATAGGGGGAAAAAGCCTCGCTCAGTGGGAGATGTCTTTGGTTGTGCAAGTCTCCATCCCTGGGGGGGGTCAGACTTTGTACAGAAACAGGGAGATGACAGAACTTGGCAGGTCCATGGGGATGGAGGGACAGGATGTGCCCTCGCAGGAGTCAGGGAGGAGCAGGAGGCTGTGTCCCTGTAGATCCCTGTGGGACTGGCACTGGCATTGTCACCCACTGCTGGGGGGGCTGCAGGGGTGTCAGGGCAGGGTTTGGCCCTGTGCCTCCAGCTCGTGCAGGAAAGCCTGGCAGCCTGGCAGACATCAGGGAGCAGGCTGTGACCCACTTAACCAGGTTTGTGTGGGATTCGATTGTGGCTGTCGGATCCTTTGCCGTGATGGATAACCAACTTGGAGGGAATTCTGCTCTTGGAAGAGGTGCCAATAAGTAAAAAGCACAGATTTAATTAAGCAGAGTATAAATTTCCTGGGTCTGTGCTCTCGCAGAGGTGCAGGCATCCAGCGATGATGCTGCCCCGGGCTGAAGAGAGACTCGAGTCAGGGAATAACACACTGAGGGCTTTCATCCTCTCCAGCCTGCATCTGAAAAACAGTTTTTAAAGCTCCCCTCCCATATCTTTGTCAGGCACTAAAACAAAGGCTGCACCGCTGGTAAAATTCCAATTCCTCTGCCAGGCAGCCAGACAGAACGCACCCAGGGGTGCTGGGTTCCTTGATGATCCCAGGCGGGATTCAGCCATCCTTTCCTGCTGCAGGGTGTTTGGAATATTCCAGTGCCCAGCCCTCACGTGTGCCTGGATCTCTGCAGATTCCCACCTCCAAGGTGTGCCAGGGAGCACGACACACCCGGGAATAACCCAGCTCCCACTCTGTGCAAACAAATCAAATTGAAAAATCAAATTTAGGGGAAGCGAGTGGCATTCAGTCCTTCATTTGGAATTAATTATTTTTTAAATATAGCATTATTTCAAGCTGTATGGATTCAGCCCCATCTGTTTCTAACAGCCATAATCAGTGCTGGGTAGCAGAGTTAGAGTTTTCAAGGATGAGATTCCATAAATATTAGTTTTATGCTGACAGCTAATTACTCTTCAAACAGAGCCCTTATTTCTTAAAAGTGCCTACACTTCTATTTATTCAGAGAGAGAAAAACAAATATGGTGCTGAGATATGAGGCTGAACATGCAAAACAAGGGAGGGTGGTGCAGCCTGGGGAAGAGATAAGGTGTGTCTCTTTCTTTGTTAATCAAAAAGACAAGAGGAAAACAGACCAGGAAAGGTTAGAAGACAAATGCTGCATAAAAAGAAACAGATGGAGAAAAAAAAGAATTGCAAGGAAGAAGTGATGATACAGCCTTTGGATTAGCAAATGTTGCTCACATGATGTGAGATGCCAGCAGGGCAGGTGGTGCCTGTGCTGGCTGTTCTGAGGTGTTTGCAATAGCTGCAAGTGGCTTTTCCCTCCTTCCTCCAGAGCTTTCAGTCCTGTAACTTGCTAAAACGAGTCCCAAAGTTTTGTTATTTTCTTTGCCTTCCCTCAGGCCATTCTCAAGGTCAGCGCCTCTAACAGGGAGGATGGATGTGGATGAGATTTGTTGATATTTTTCCCCCCATCTGCCTGCCAGATGAAAGCCAGGAGGAAAAACTGATGCATGATCAAAGAGGTGATGCCCAGCCTAGGGACTTGGAGCTTTCTTTTTTCCACAGGACCCTTCAGTGTGAGGAATTCTAGTCAGGAATCCGACCGAGCTGCTGCCCCTTCTTTCCCACCACCTCTCAGCTGCCTGATGCTTCAGCTAAAGAAGAGGCAGTGCCGTGGCTTTCCTGGCTGTTGTGTGTGGAAAGTGGCAGCTCGTGTAGCCCTGCTAGAATTTTCCTGCTTGAAAAATAGAGTTTAGAGCCCTATGGCCTCTCCCACTTTGTGGCTGATTGGGAAAGCCCTTTGGAGCACGAGGAGCACTGGAGCTGTTTGCAGCGTGAGGAGCCAGGCTGGAGTGGATCAGCTGGGCTGACGTGTGTGTGTGTGTGTGTGCAGGTACCTTTACCTAAAAAGACAAGCCCAGGGTCAGTTAACAGTTGTTTCGTTGAGAAATAAAAAAGAGAGCAGCTGTATTGCACAGCCTTTGCTGCCAAAGGTCATTGGTCACCTGGAGAACGGTCTGGGATCCACTGCTGTGTGTTCCTGTGGGCAGCCCAGGCCTTGGGGGCACTCTGCCCTTTCCAGGAAAGCTGCAGAAAGCCAAATAACAAATCTCCCCATGCCGCAGGTTGGGAAATTTTGGAAGGGATTATTCATCTCTTAAGATGACCTCTGGAAAAGGTATTAGTTGTGTAATTGATCAGTCAGGCATGGCTTTGGGGATTAGCTGATTTTTTACATGTGCCAAATACAAATCGCTGCTGCTCAGGAAAAAAAAAAAGAGAAGTGGTTGTAGCTGGAGAGTGACTGCAGAAATGCCACGGTGAGATTCCATATTTATTTGCTCTCAACAATTTCCAGATCAAATTGGCTGAGGGAAAAGTCAAAATTATTTCCCCTCCAACTGCTGCCTCTGCAAACTCAGCCTCAGATCTGAGGAAATCAGGCTGTGTGATTCCTGCCTTCTGCATCATAACCAGTAATAAAGATTTTGCTGGTGGAGCTGAGCTGACAGTTTTGCTGATGATGGATGGAGCCTAACAGGCTGCTCCTTGCTGCACTCCTGCTGCCTTGGACTCGTGTATCTTGTAGGTGGGGAGACAGGGAACAGCATCTCTTCAAAGTGTTTTTATGCCAACCAGTGCTTAAAGACAACCACTGGAACCAGCCAGAGCAGAAAGTTCATCAGTGAATGACCAGCTCAGTCATGGGATGTGAGAAAAAGGTGAACAGAGGAAGAGATTTACTCCTTTTCCTTTTCTTTTTTGGGTGCAAAAGGCACATTTCCATGCCTGAGGTGTGGGAATGCCTCATGCCTGAACCTGGCTGTGTCCTCTGTCCCTTTCAAATGAGGGAATGTGTCAAATCCAGGCAGGGATTGTCCCCTTGGGTCTGACCCCCGCATTCATTTCCTCTGGATTAGTGATACCAAAGCCTGTTCAGTGCAGTTCTCTTCATCCTGGCTTTTCCTCCCATCTCCTATCTCCACCTCTACCTGCCTCACCTGGCTGTCCCCTTCTAACACAGCTCTAAAGATGTGTTTGCTCACAAAAATCAGCCCCTGGGGGGAAGGAGGCACCACAGGCAGTGCACACAGTTACCCTGCATCACTCTGCACATCAGCAGGTGGATCAGTCTTTCAAACACAGATATCTTGACAGTTTATCACTAAAAGATAATTAGCAAGAGACAGGAATGTTATCAGGAGTTCAGCCTCTGCTGGAAGCCCCTTGGTGTTGGTTGCTGAGTTCCCTTTGTGTGGTTTTTGACTGTTGTGAGCCCAGTGAAAAATTTGCTCATTTTTGGGGCAGGGCTGGGGAAATGCTGCGGGTTCTCCCGAATTTTTGCCGCAGCCTTTACCCCTGCCAGGAAAAGCCTCAGCTCTGGTGCTGGTTGCCTCTGGTGCACCTGTGTGGGTTTGGGTGTTCTCCTGGAGCTCACAGGTGCACTGGGGGTGGGCTGTGATCACCAGTTTGCCAAAAGCAGGGCTCAGAGCAGCTCTCAGGCTCATCTGGGCTGTGAATCCTATTGTTGGTCATTTCTAACCAGCTCCTTTCCACAGCCAGCAGGAAAAATATGTCAGACCTCTCCCTTTGCCTGCACTGTGCAACTTTCTGTTCCTTCATTTGGAGAAAATGCCTTTTCTTGCTGTAGTCTGGGGCTGAGCAGCACTGCAGGCCAGCGGTGTAATGGGTACGTGAGGAGCACCACGCACAGCTGCAGCTGGAAATGCACCTCCCATGCACATCATGCACATCTTCCTCACTGAGGCACGTGGGGAAGGTCTAATCCTGTGTGCTGGGCAGATGGAAACCCAGGGACTTCCAACAGACTGGCTCTGGCTGCTGGGGGTAAGGAAACCAGTTCTCAGTAAAATATTTACTATGGTGGAGTGGAATTATGATCTCAAACCAGTCAGATGTGCTGTGATCAGATTGTAATTCTCTCTGGGATAGAAATATCTCTGCAAGAGAGAATTTCCCTGCAGTTTGAAGCGCTGGCTGGCTCCAGCTTTGCTGGAATTTTCCTTTGCTCCACACTCCTCATGCATTTATTTACTGAACCTGTGAAAGGGGTACTGTAGTGTAAATCCCACAAATGGTGCGTGCAGTGGGTTTTTTGCTTCAGCAGCCTCCGGTGGATTCATGCAAACAGAATTTAGACCTGACCTCGAGCCTGTGTTAGCTGTAGGGGATACAGTTAATTGACTAAAAATGTATTTGTTCTGTTGGTAGAGTGCAGGAGCACAGGAAGTGCCTGGCGTGCTGTGATCAGTGCTGCAGAGCTGTTTGCCTCAGCGATACCTCCGAGCTCGCTCTGACCCCGCTCTCCCGAGCTGAGGGCACTCTGGAATTTGGGAGTGCTCTGCAATTTGCAGTTATTTGCTCTTCTCTCCCCAAATCTAGCAGTGAAAGCACTCGTTCCACAACAACTAAATTTGATGCTAGACTGGTTTCTGAACTGCCACTTAGAGCCAGAGCACGGCTCCAGCACTGCAGAGTTGCTGGCGGGCAGGTGATGAGTGACTGCAAGTGCTGGGTGTGGGGAAATGACTTTCTAGGATGCCCACAGATGTGCTGTGCTGAAGGACCTGCACTTCCCTGAATCACTTCAGGAAATACACATCAGCTCCTTGAAATCCTTTGCATAGGGAGGTGGGTTTAGGGCAGGGGGATGGAGCCTGGCTGTGAGCTGTCAGTAACATCCTGCTGGAACCTCCCTGCTCTTCCATCAGTCTGGGGCCTGTGCACATCCAGGTCTTCAAATATTTACTAAAAAGCAGTCACCTGCATTAAGATTCCATCTTTCCAGCCAAAATTTTTATGGACTCATGATTAAGTTTTAATCAATGATTAAATCTGCCCCTTAATGGGAGAAAGATTTTTGTGCTAAGTGTTTTTTTCTTTGGTTCTGTATGCAAGGCTTTGCCAGATGAGGTTAATCCATCATGTTTGGTTTACTCTGTGATTCTGTTACTGTACAGATTGTTTATCATTTTGATGTTTTTGAATATGTTCTCCAGTATTGAAAACAATTCAGATTTTAGATGGGGTGGCTGAGAGGGAGAAAGGGAAATGTACCTTAGTAATAATGAGAGACTGACCTGAATATAAAACTGACATGGAGCTGTCAGAAGGAGAAGACAGGAAGGAATACTCACTAGGATGGTGGCAAGAGGAAATCTTGGTGCTGGGAGCACTCTGATTTTTAAACTTAAAGAAGAGACTACATTTACATTCCCCAGGAAAATACTTTTCAGTGGATGCCGTGAGTGGATTTGGCATGAGGAGCACACACTGCCATGATTGCTGTCTTTACTCTCGGTCCCCTGGCACTTGAGTTCATCATCTGACACCACATTTTGGAAGGGCTCCAGAGGAGCTGTCGTGGGCAGTGGTGTCTGTGAGCTGCACATAATGTGAGGGCTTTGTGCAGCGATGGACCCAGAGCATGGCAGGAGACAGAGCACAGTGGGAGCTGTGCTGGAGGACTGGATAATAAACATCCCCTATTTATGGGACAGGATGGCTCTCATTTGTACCCCGGCTAACGGGGGCAGAGCACCCTCTGGTAATTAAAGCAGGACACTTTGTGTTCTGTTCCTGAGGGCAGATCCATCCTGGCACCCTGTGGAGCCAGCAGGCACCTCTGTGAAACGGGCACACGCTGCTTAATCCCTAATCCAGCAGGAAAATGTGCAGCAGAACTGTTTCCTCCCGGGCACTCCAGAGCGCCCTGGGAGGACACTGGAGCGTGAGTAACCAGCAAGAGGCTGCACTAAACTGAAGTGACTTCCGTGCTTCCCTTCTGCATCTCCTCATCCTGACAGCAGAGCTGCAGAGTCCCCCGTGTGAGGGAGTGTCTGCTGATCAAAGCTGAGCTCTCCAGCGGGTTTGGGAAGGGGAGTGCTGTTCCTGAGGCTTCTTCCCTGAGCTGGAAGGTAACGGAGTGCAGCTTTCTAGGAATGGGAGCCCTGCCTGCTGAAACCCTCCTATGTCCTTAGAGCCATCACACAGCTTGGGATTTCCCCCACCGTGTCCGTCTGTGTCACCCAGCCCTGCCCAGTGTCCCCTGGGGGCCGTGGGAGCCACAGACACCCATCCTGATCCAGGTCCTTGTTCCTCAGGGGAACAGCCGGAGCCTTCACTGCCCCCCCTCCGTGGGGCACTCCGGGGGTCTCCCCGTGCTGGCAGCTTGCTCTGAACTGTGGTTTCTCTGTGACCTCTCCCCTCTGTCAAACCCAATTGAAGTTTTCCAGCTCAGGAGTTACCGGGGAGGACGGGCAGACGACAGCGGAGCAGAAAACGGTCCCTGGGTTTATTTGAGCTAATTGTTCTAAAGGCCAGGATTGAGTAGGAGCCAGGAGCTCATTAGTTCTAATCTGGCCTCCAACACTTGCCTTGCGTGGCCCTAGAGCTGTTGTCAGATTTCCTGTCTGAGATATTGCAAGAATAAGGCTGCAAAGAATATTAAATGCAGGAGATGGAGAAATCCTGCAGCATCTCGTGCCAGCAGCACCAGCACAGGATGATGATATACAGTGAATGTTCCTCCTAGAGAGTGTCCCTTCCCTTCAGAGGGACTCTGTGACAGAACTCCTGCTGATTTATGGAGCAGGATGGCTCTGCAGACTGTCTGTGCTGCGAATTGGAGCCGTGTTAGCAACGTCCGAGCAGCCGTGTTTAAAGCAGGGCTTTTGCTCTAATTGTGTTAACATGATTTCCCTGGGCAGGGAGGGAAGTGCAGAACCGTGTACTTTGAGAAGTAACAAAGGATAATTATAAAGTAATCGCGTTTCATCCATGCTGAAACCCTCCTGCTGCCTGGGTTAGCCAGCAGGATAAAATACAAATAAAATACTTCCAGTGGAAATGGGATGTTTCTGGCTCTCCTTCCATCTGAGCCTCATTCTCCTCTGGAGTTATCTAGGAAGGACACGTATTTATGTTGGAATTCAGCACTGATGAACCCAAACAAAGCCTTGGCTGATTTCTGGTGCTGTTTTGGCTTTCCTGAAGGCCTTTCTCCAGCACCAAGACCATGTCAGGATTGCTGTGTTTGACTGTCTTGTCTCTCAGAGTTTGTGCTGGGTGCTGCTGAGCCCAAACAACCAGAACACTGTTGCTGCTGGCTCTGGCTCTGCCCACTCTCATCAGTGGCTGCAGAGCAAAATAATTCAAAAGGTTGATTTCAGCTCTGGCTGGCGTAGGACGAAGCCATAGGCAGCTCTCTTCTCTTGGTTCTTTCATTTCTGGCTTTCAAAGGCTTAAATAAAATTTTTGAGTTGAGTGTTAGGGTGGGATTTGGTAAGTGGAGGTTTGTTCCTTAGGCCTGAGCAGTTCTCTGGGTGCCACTTCTGCCCTGGCGTGCAGCCTGTGAGCAAGGAGCTGCCTCCTGCCTCTAATTCTGATGAACCTTTATGGCTCTTTTCTGTACTTTATTACCCAGATCCCCAAAGTTGCCATTCCTTGCTTTATTCTGTCAGCAGTCCATTAGTCACAGCCGTGTGATGGCTGTGCTGGAGCAGTGCCAGGGCCCAGCCTTGATCCCTCTGAGGATGGGAGTGAGCCCAGTGAGAGCCAGGCCCCTCCATCCTGCCAGCTGAATCCTAACATTGTTCTCACATCCACCCCACCAACCTCATTTTCATCAGAGGTCCGGTGTTTGAAACCTGGTTTGTCTGATTTATTGCGGGCTCTGGGACTCTTGGAAGGGTTTATCAGCCTCTGGCTAATACATTTGCTACTGTGGTCCAGGAATTTCTTGTACCACTTTTGTTAGGTGACAGCTCTGACACGTGGCTCTGGGAAGGCTCTGAGTGAGTTTCTTGTGTCTGTTATTAGCTATTACCTGTGATAAATTATTGGGCTAATCTCAGCTGACTACTTAATACTTGAGAATTGCTCTGTTCCTCTCTTCAGAAGTTCCAATCACGAGGAACTCTGGAAAAGGGAGAGGACAGCAGTGCTGCAATCTGTCCCTCTGAGCAAGGACTACAAAGACAGATGGGGAGCAGGTGAACCAGCAACAAATCATTAAACTAAACTCATCCTCCCAGATCTCTCCTGCTAAGCCATCCAAGTGTGAGATGAAGCACGAGGTGTGCTGGCAGTCCTCAGCCTCCCTCTTTCTCCTGTTCCAGCATTTGGACGGAGACAAAGCCAGTTTCCAAACAGATGTTCCTCCTGCTTCCTAAATCCATTCTTGCAGCGCAGAACAGGAGTGATGCAGGATGACTCTTGGTCTGTATTTACATTGTTTTCTTCCCTTCTTCCTTTCCTTCAGTTCTCCCATCTGCTTGTGCTGTGTGTTGGGCCCCTGAGCCATCCACGTGTCAGAAGCAATCCACACCTTGTGTGTGCTGGGGGGAGGCTGAAATGGGGGCAGTGAGAGTGAACCGAGGGTCTGAGGGAACCCAGACGGGGCTGTTCCTTTGTCCCTGGCAGATGCGGTGCTTGTGAGGCTGATCCTCCCTTTTTGTCTCTGAGAGTGCTTTGGAAACGTTCCCTTGGCTGAGTGGGAGCTCTCCACTGTCCAGCCCGGGGTGGTGGAATTGGAGCCCCCCACAGAAGCCCTGGTGCATCCTGATCTCCATCCCACACAGGGACTGGCAGGGGAGGCTTTTTTGACCTGCCTTGGGGTGGCTCCGTGGCAGATTTGCACTCAGATTCTCTGGAGCCTGTTTACTCTTCCAAGCCCTCTGAGGATTCCTGCCATGCTCCCACATCCAAGGCTTGGGAGTACAAAGCCTCCTCTCCTCTCTGTTTTGTTTCTTTTCATTATTGATCTGTTTGACGTTTGTCCTGCGGGCTGTCAAACAGACCGGCCCAATACGTTCTGGAGACTTTGTTTCACTTTTATTTTCCTTGATAAAGTAAAGCAAAATGTTTCCACGCCTTTTCCTTTTCTTCCTTCTCCTTGCAGCATTTTGGGTTACTTATGGCTACAGCTCCTTTTGAGCATCCCCTTGGGCCGTGGCTCTCCAGAAATGAGAATCCTGTGCAGATGGTATCTGTAGGGAAAGGAAAAAAACTTCCCTTGTCATAATGCAGGTCTGTAAAAACAATCCTGCTTGGTGTTTGTGTTTCCATCCACCTTCCCATTCCCTGTGGGGGGATTCTGGGGAGGAGCTGATGGATTCTGGCCTGGCTGTTCAGCTGTTGCTCATCATTCACCTGGAATGCTGGGCACTTGCAAGGAGAATTTGTAGTCTGTGTGTAATTAGGGATTTACAAAGCCCGTGTGCTGTACATGCTTGAAGGGAAGTAGCTGAAATGGAAGAGCCCTCAAGGCAGCCTACAGGAATGAGACAGTGCCCAAAATCTTAAGAGCTCAGGGAATTCCCTGTGTGGTTGGCGCTGCAGGCACAAAACCCAGGAGGGGACTCAGAGGTGACATTTGAAGGAGCATCATTACTAGGGAAGTCATTTTTTCCCGAGTTTCCTTCCTTAAAGTGTGCTGGAATGCAATGATAGTCACTAAGAAAAGCCAGGCTGTCCAGCCTGGAGTGAAAAGGACTTGAAAAAAACAATGGGTGCTGGTGCTTTCTGATCCTTGTGCTGTCCTGGGTGCCTGCAGCCCTGGCAGCAGCTCAGGACTTGTCATCTCCCAATACACAACAAGAGTCAGCTTGGGAAGTCAGCTGTGGCACTGGGGTGTAAAAACCTCAAACCCCTTTTATATGTACCTTAAATTTCTTCCCTGATTTCCTCGTGTTCACAGATGTTGCTCAAAGAGCTGCTTCTGCCTCCTGTGCTGACAGCAAGGGAGATCAGAAGTATTCCTTTGGTTTTCAGCTCATCTTTCTGAAGTGTCACCTCTTCAATTTTCAATCCTTTCAACCCTGCTCTTCACCTGCTCTGAGATTGCTGCCACAGCATCCTCACTTTGGTCTCCCTCACAGGAGCCCCAGTCACACCTGCCCTTCCACACTGACCCCAATCCTGTTTGCAGTGTTCCAGATGGAGCTTCCATCCAGGGAAGAACTCGTCCCTCAGGTGCAAAGCAGACCTCAGGGATTGCCTTTGGCTGCCAGCTCCCTGCACCCAGTGACAGCAGTGCCTGAGTGGGCACTGGAGGTGACAGGCTTAGGGCAGAAGGAATATTTATTGTGTTTATTGCTGGTGTGGCTGTGCAGTGCCAGCCTGGCCATGCTCTGCTCCAGGGGCTCACAGGGAACACAAAGCTGAGGTGTCAGGGTGGCCAGGAACACAAATTCCTTTTATTCCTATCAGATTTTCCCCCAGGCTTTGATTCTGGGAAGCAAAGGAAGAGGAGGCTGCAGTTTCCCTCATCTCTCCACTAAATCACCCCGTGCTTTGGTCTAGACTTGCAAATTTGTTCTCAAAACCATTGCCGGCCTCTTCCAGGCCAGCATCTCATTACAGAGCTAACTGCAAAACCAACTGCTCTTGCTGACATGTTTCCTGATTTAGATGCAGCTGGATCCAGCTGGGGTTTAGTGCCTCAGCCCTGGAAGGGTTTGGGTTTTTTTTCTCCTCTTGACACGGTTAAATCTAGTTGCATTAAGAATTTAATTAGGTGTTAGTTTAATTGTGGTTTGAGCTGTTTTCTCCCATTCAGCTTTCCTAGCAGGGATTGAGTCAGGGAGACTCTTGAGTTCTATTTCTGTCCTTGCCACTGACACTGACAACCTTGGACTGCTCTGTGCTGGGCTTTTTTCTGTCCTCCTGGTGCAAATCAGGCTTCCAGTGCTGCTTTTCCCCTGCTTGTGGTGGGCAGGGAGTGTTTGGCTCTGCAAGCCTGTGCTAGAGAACTCACCATGACCCGCCTGGCTGGGAGCAGCAAGGAGAGCTTAAAGCTGATTTTGTTATATTGTAACTTGCCGGGAGGTGATTTCTTCTGACTCCTGAAGAATTCCCCCATTGTTCCAGTGATGGAGCTCAGTTTTCTGAGCAACGTCTTTGGCTGTTGTGCAAGAGAGAGTGAGCTGTGATAGCAGCTGATGGCAGAAAAGTCCACCCATGCAGCTTTGAGAAGGAGCTGCCAGGAGTTTGCCAGAAAGAAATTGAAGCAAAGCCCCACTCACCTGTTGCTGGAATTGCTCTGTTACATTTACTTCCAGATAAAGATGCCTGTAGCAAGCAGTTCCTCTATCTGCCATCTCCCACTGAACTCTGAGCTCTGATGTGTTTGCAGGCAGGAGCTGACAGGGATGGAAATTTTGGGTGAGGATCCTCCAGGAAGAGCTGCAGCCCCAGGGAGGAGTTCTGTGCCCAGGCTGCTGCTTTAGGTGTTGAAAACAAGCCTTGTTCTTGTGCTTAAGGAGAATCTGAGCAGAATAGCAGCAGGTGTCAAAAAGGTGAAGCTTTCCTGAGTTTTGGGAGTCATTCCAAAGGGTGTGTTTGGAGAAATCTGCTTTTCAGGGGGTTGGTTGGTGACAGGAACCAGCCCTGTGCAATCTGGGGGCCCAATCAGTCTGGAAAGGGTGAAATCCCAGTGCTCCAGGGACACCTCCCACTGTCCCAGGCTGCTCCAAGCCCTGTCCAGCCTGGCCTTGGGCACTGCCAGGGATCCAGGGGCAGCCACAGCTGCTCTGGGCACCCTGAGGGACCAAGTGAGCTCAGGCTCACAGTGCCCAGCACCCTCTGGATATTTCTGTGTCCAGTCCACCCTCTGGATATTTCTGTGTCCAGTCCACCCTAGATATTCCCACCCTGCCCAGTGCTCTGAGAGGAGAGGGCTGAGTGTGTTTTATTTAGACGGAGGAGCTGAGGCCCAGAGCTGTGGGAGTTGCCCAGAGGATGTGTCAGAGTCATCAGTGAAGAGCAGAGAGGAGATAGCTGGAGTTGGAGTTGGGATTGTGCTCTCCTGGCTTTCCTTTGGGAGTGACAGGCTCAGGTTTTACCCCTTTGTTAAAAGGAGGGGTTTGATTCCAAGTGGGAGGAGAGGGGGGATGTTGGATTAACACGCCCCCAGGTGAGGCTCCCGTGCTGGCAGCGTTTGAAGGCTGATTAAGTGGAAATCTCTGCACTTCCCTGAGTGGTTCATTCCAGGCAGGAGGGAACATGGCTGCTGGAAAACAGGCAGGTTAGCCAGCGTGCCTTTAAATTGCTGGAGTTCCTGTTGGGATCTATTGGATTTACTGTAATCTTTAATTATAAAGTGTAATTACCTGAGGATGGATTATCAATGTTGGTGTCCGTCTCCAGGAGTTGCTTGGTAACATCCCTGGAGCTGCAGCTCCTCCTGCTCTGCACTTCCAGGCTTTTAAACCCAGCCAGAGGAAGGCTCTGGATATCAGTGTCTGCCTAAATGGAACATCTCCATCCACTGAAGTGAGCACACAGCCTTTTTGTTATCATTTTGCTGTTACATAAAAGCATTACCGGGGACACAGGCCCTGAGAAGTAACCTGAGAAGTTGCTCAGCTTTCTATTAAAGGTTTTCAAATGAATTCCAGCCTTTTTATAGCATTCTGCCCTGCTGTTTGCCTGGATATTTATATCTCCATGTGATAATATAAAGGCAGCAACACAAAATAAACATGATGCTGTTTCATTACCTTTTCTGCAGATCCTGAATTATACAGGTTTATGCAAGTCTTATAAGGGAAAAATACATCCATTATTCCAAATAGAAATGAGTTATCCCAATGTGTTTGGGCAGACTTCTTCCTGCAAGACTTACAATTCCTCTTTTTCTCTCTCTCCTGTCATCAAATTATATTTTATACAGCAGGGTAAAATAAATGGCATTACTGCAGCTTAAAAACCCAAACTGGCACAGGGCTGCCGTGGGGCAGCAAGGAGGTTAAAGGTGGGATAGAACAGGTCCTGCTTTGGAAACTGATAGGACAAATAATCTGCTTCCAGCTGCAGGAAAAGGAAGAGAGGTGGGGAAAAAACAAGTTAGGAATACAATGGGGAAAGAAATATTAAAATTACACTCACCATCCTGCCCTCCTTTTTTTTTTTTTTCCCCAAACTGGAAATTTCTTTGATCTTTTTTAGTGAAATATTTGAAGGGGAGTTGAAGGAAGGAGGCTGAAGAGCCACAGAAGTGGTTATCTTGTGAAGATAATGGCTTTGTGTAATGTTCCTTGGAAGTGCCTGAAAGGGGCTGATTGGTTGGTATATTTAGATTTCATCTTTTAAGCATTTACTAATTGTCCCAGTCTAGATGGATAAAACTAATCAAATAGCTGTTTGGGAATGCTCTGCATTTGGAAATCTTCCCTGTTAACAAAAAGAGGGCAAGTGATGGTGGGGGGGGAGCTTTTTCTTCTTTTTTCCCCCCCCTCTCATCTCTCTGCTTTTTGCAAATCCATAAACCCAGAGATCTGGAGTGGTTTAGTTATTAAATGTGCTAAAGATTTGCACATCTCTTCAAAGTGAAAACACTTCCTTGGTCAAGTTTTTATCCTGAGACTTATTTCCTCATTACCTGGGTCACAGCATCCCCTAAGTGCTTTTTGTTCTGCTGCTGCCTCTGTGAAACACGGGTGGACTTGAAAAGCCACCTTTGGGTTTGGCTGGAGCAAAGCACAAGAAAAGATAAAGATCTAAACGGTGAAAATGGCAGCACAGGTTTTCAGAGTTCAGTTTTGTCATTTCTAGTTGGGTTTTACACAGACTTGTCTGTTCAGCTGGGCAGCTGAAACTCTCCAAAGTAGCAAGTGGCTTTCAGGTGAAGGAAAAGAAAGAGCCATCTGACAAATTAACTTATAAATTTGGAAGTCTCTGTTATAAATCAGTTGAGACTCGGAGTGCTTAGAATACCAGGGCCAAATAGATAATTGTCTATTAGGTGGCAGATGGCTCACTAGTGAGAACAAAATCTGAAATTATGGATCTATTTCCATAATTTTTGTGGTTCCAGTGCCATATTTCAAATGCAAAATGGCACAATGTTAACACTGATGTATTGTGATGCGTGAGGACTGGAGTGGCATAAAATATTCTCTTCTAATCCTGGTGGCTCATCAGAAATGAGCCTGGAACCCCTCACCACAGAAATTCCCCTCCCTGCTGCACCTCCAGCCCTTCCCTTCCAGCCTGGAATTTGGAATCTCTGCTCAGAGGAAGCTGCTGTGGATGTGGAGCCCCCACTTTTAGGACCTTGCTGCATCCCTTCAGTGGTTTGGGAGCTGAGGTGCTAAATTTGGACTGGAGAGGCAGCTGCAGGGAGCCAGAACAGGCAGAGTGGTGCAGATGCTTTTTTGGCTCTTCAGCTTTTCCAGTTGCTGCTTTTTGGAGCCGTCAGTGGAGAGAGCAGAGCTCTGGGATGCTGGGAGATGAAAAGCTGCCACGTTCTGCATCCTGCCTCCCAAATCTGCAGGGTTTAAAGGCAGCCAGCACAGTGTGCTTCACCTAAAGGGAGCCTGGCAGCTCGGTGAGGCAGCACTTCCAGTGCCATCATCCCCTGATGATCAGCTCAGGACTGAACAGAGGCAGAGTCTGAGACTGAAATCTTTTGGTGGGGGAACTTCCCACAGCAGTGAGACAAAGGCAGCTGGGATGGCTGAGTGGGCAGATGAGGGATGCACGTGTTGGCTCCATCAGCACTCAGAGCCCCTGGGTGAGGTGGGGCATTTTGGGGAGCCTCAGGCTGTCCCTCCTTGCCTCAGGACAAGGAAAAGAGGAGATTTTCCCTGTAGGAGAAGTGGCTGTTGGAAGCTGAATGGAAGCCCTGGATAGTTCTCCATGCCCTCCCTGGGATGGAGGTGCCTGCAGACTCTGGGCCCCAGGGAGCTGTGGCTGGGTTCACCCTGCACCTTCTGCACTGGAGAGGTTAAAGAAGTCGAGGGAAGGAAATAACTTGAAATTTCATACTCAGCTTAAAATGAGGCTGACTCAGAGTTACAGCGTTAGGAGTTTTAGGGAACAGAACAGAATCATTTCCACATCCTCTGCGTGTCCAGGCTCCCATGTGCCAGAAGGGTGGGTCCTCCTTCCTCAGCTCTGATTGAGAGGAGAAAGGAGCCCAGGAGGTGTTTGGCTGTTTCCTTTTGGTGCAGGAGCCCTGCTGCTCGCTGTGGGAATGCTGCCTTTAAAAACACCATCCTTCCTGCTGGCAGCTTCAGGATCAAGCTCTGACACATAAAAGCCTTTGCTCTGCGCTGCCCAGAGAGAGGCCAGAGCTCCTCAAAGATTCACCCTGTTATGTCCATGAAGGACGAGAACTTCCTATTTAGAACCTGCTGCCACTGGGGAAAAAAAAAAACAAAACACCAGAGATCTGGCAAAAATAAAGTGAACACCCCGAGTCATATGACTGGGACATGTTTGAGTGCATTTTGTGGAGGGTTTCTTCCCTCTCCCTGGGTCATTATTAAGTTTCCTCAGCAGAGCTCTCCACTGACTAATTCATCCCACACAGAGTTTTTAAACCCCAAATTGGCTTTATTTGTTTGTCCAGCATTCCATCTCCTGGTGATGTTGGAGCCTGAGTGTTATCCATCAGTTCAGCAAATGTTTATCCTCCTCCATATGAACAGCTCCGGGAAACTTTACTTTGGAAGCTTGATGTTTAAAAAGGAGAGGGAATCTGGGGATGTGGCTTTTTGCTAATTAAGGAGGATACTGCCAGGGGCTTGTGATGTTGGGTTAGTGAAACACACAGCTGCAGGGAAGAGTAAGAGCTGAGATGACAGGAGGAATTTCAGACCAAAGTAACCTGCAGATTCTGATCCTGAAATAGAGCAGCAAACACTGCTGCAGACACTCTGTGGAGGAAAGATTGTGTTTAAACCATCACTTTCCCTCAAAAGTCTGGTCTGAGGGAAGCATTTCAGACTTCTCTTATCATTGCTGGAGAACATGGTTGATTCTCTGAAGCCCCTTCTTCCCCTTTGTTACCTTTTCTCCCAGGGATTGAATCAAAGGATGTTCAGGTCAGTGCAAAGCTGGGGCTGGAACTGCTCAGAGCCAGGCTGGGGGTGTTAGAAAAGGCAGCTTTATTTAAGGCACTCCTTGGAAGCTGACAAGTCCCAGTCTCTCCCAGATGAAGAAAGGACACTTGTAGGTTTAATTTTTCCTCCCAGCTGGAGCCAGAGGGGCAGGAGGACAGAAAAAGCTGTGCTGGGATGTGTGTGTGTGTTGGAACTTGCACAAGCACTGCCCCACAGCCCTCAGGGGAAGGTCAGGGTGCTGGGCCCAGACATCCCAGCTCAAACATCCCAAAAGGAATTGTTTGAGTTGGAAGGGGTTGCTCAGAAGTCACCCAGCCCATGTGCAGAGCTCTCTGAAGAAAGCACTGTGGAGTTTTGATAGAAGATAACAAAATGTCGTGGTTTTGGTCTTTGTGAATGTGTTCTGTCAGTTAATAGGATGAAAAGCTCTGTGCAGTCCCTAAGATCAGTTTCTCCCTGTACTTAGGGACAGATCAGCTTTGGCCTTACACTCTTAGCCCATTTTAACAACCATTCTGAAATACTGATGCTCTCTGAAAAAGGCTGGAAATTCAGAGATGGAGTTTTCTACAAATCCCACGTGGTTTGCAGGGCCAGGGTGAAAAGTGGGGTTTTGGTGTGAGATGTGCCAGGTTATTCACCAGAAATGATGAGCTGGAGGCTTCATCCAGCCTCTGGATGCAGCCCCACTGCTCGTGTTCAGTGGGAATTAAGATTTTATAATTAACGGGCCATGGGTTTAGCAGTGAGTGGGGAAACTCCCATCAATTCCCAGACCTCAGGTTTGGAAATTCTCACTTCTGGTGACTGTTTCCATTCCCTTTTCCCCTGGCAGATGATGAAGTTTGCCTGGGACAACTACAAGCAGTATGCCCTGGGGAAGAACGAGCTGCGCCCGCTGACGAAGAACGGCCACATCGGGAACATGTTCGGTGAGTGGGGCTCCAGCTCCTGCAATTCCACTTCTTCTGAGGGTTTGAAGGTGGCATGTCCAGGGCAGCTCCTCTCTCTGCAGGGCAGGGAGGTGTCTGTCACAGCTGTTGGTGTTGGCAGCTGTCACCTGCACTCTGGAAGTGTCCAGATCCTTCTCCACATCAGCTCCAGGGGCTGGAGGGGAACTTCAGCCTGTGGAGATCTGCTTTGTGTGGACTCCAACCCTAATCCTGCTCAGCTCTGGGGGCTGAGGTGTGGGGAAGTGTGAAGGTGGAAATGGCCTCAGGTGTCTCTGACACCATCAGCCTGGAGAAGGGAAGGCTTGGGGTGGCTTTTTTGGAGGTTTTGAAGGTGGCATGTGCAGGGCAGCTCCTCTCCCTGCAGTGCAGGGAGGTGTCTGTCACAGCTGCTTGGAATCTGTGTGCTGGAGGTGAGCTCTGCATGGCCCAGGGCTGGGAATCTCATCCCTCCAGGCAGCTCCCAGTCCCAGCCTGGGTCACCTCTCTGTGCAGGGCCAGCTCCAAATGTGCTTGGGAGCAGTGCTAAAATGAAAGTGTCTTTATTAAAACATGAAGGCAGCCCAGAGCTGACAGTGCTGCTATTTGTCTGAGCTTGTAGGCTTCAGGACCTGACCAAATTGAGCATTTTTTCTCTCGTTTCTCCAGTGTTGAGCAAGATGTGAATTCCAGGAAATACTGAGTGAATCAATATTAAAAGCTCTTTATACTCTGTGCTAACTGGTTTGTATAATTCTACTCTTTAGCAGATTACCTTTCTTTATGTGAGCCACTTTCAGTGCTATTCCCTGCTCATTCTGGTGGGATACTTGTTGTGGTTTGGGGGTATTTGTTGGCTTTTGGGGATAAAAACTGTCTTTTTGCTGCCCTGCACTCTGAGCATTTCCCTGCCTGTGCCATGGGGAGCCCAGCAGAACTTGCCTCAGCAGCCCTTCCTTTCCCTGCCCAGCCCTGGGGAATTCCTGCTGTGCACAGGGCTCTGGGCTCCTTTCCAAGGGATGTGTGTGCAGAGGTTATCTCCTGGAGTTCCTCAGTGGGCAGATTCCCCGTGAGCTGATTTCCTCAGTGCAGAGGACAGCACTGAGGGTTTGGAGAACACTCCCATCCTGTTTTGCACTCTGTAGGTGTCCAGGTCCTTCTCCACATCAGCTCCAGGAGCTGGAGGGGAACTTCAGCCTGTGGAGATCTGCTTTGTGTGTACCCCAGCCCTGATCCTGCTCAGCTTTGGGGGCTGAGATGTGGGGAAGGGAAGTGTGAAGGTGGGAATGGCCTCAGCCTGGAGGAGGGAAGGCTTGGGGTGACCTAACTGTGGCCTTCCAGGACCCGAAGGGAGGCCAAGAAAGATGGAGAGACCATTTACAAGGGTCAGGAGTGACAGGAGTGGCTTCAGACTGACAGAGGGCAGGGTTATGTGGGGTATTAGGGACGAGTTCTTTGCTCTGGGGGTGGTGAGGCCACATCTGACTCACAGCTGGCTGTGCAGGGCAGCCCCATTAACCCTTGTGGAGGGTCAGGGCAGGGGGTTTGGGATTGTCACAGGCTGGGTGTGAGCAGCCACTGCCCCTGCCCAGCCCCTCTCTGCCAGGGACACTGATCTGGGTGGGTTTGGCCTTGGCTTTGCTCTTTCAACCCCCTCCAGCAACAGCCAGGTTCTTTATTTGAGAATTTGCATGGAGTTCAGCAGCAAGTTTTGCAGCTCTTCCACTCTGGCAAGCTTGTCAAAATTCCTCAAGGAGTGTGCCAGTAAACAGACAAAAATATTGAAAGCTTTAAAATGCATTTATCATGCTAAAACAATTGACAGTACTTATCCTTGTTTGTAGTGTGCCTGTGAGCGCTCTCAGGGAAAATGCTTTGGAGCACGAGGATTTGCAGACTACTGCAGGAAAGCAGCTCCGTGGTACATTTCAACCTTTTCACAGGCTTTTCCTCCTTCTAACTGTGCCTGCTGGAGGAGGGCAGCATCAGGCAATGCCTTGTGGCAGCCCTCTGTCCCTCTTGCCTTAGAGACCTGCAGAAACAAGGACTGTGGCCCTGCACTGTTGCCCATTCCCCCTCCTGTCACATCAAGTGTCTTTTTATTCCAAACTCCAGATGGAAAGGAGGCAAACTGGGTGCTCTCCAGGCTGGAAATGTCAATATTAAGCTGAGATTTCTCTGCAGCTGCTTCCATGTGGGAGGGGAGGAACCTCTTTGGGGCTATTTTCGAGCGTGTTTGTGTGCATGGGAAGCAGTCAAGTTCCTGAAGGGTGATACATTTTGCTGTTGTGGATGTGCTGCTGCTCACTTGGAGCCTTCAGCTTGGCAGCCTCAGCCTGGGGGGAGCTGCTCTGGATCAAATATTCCTTCTAGTCCAAGCAGAAATAAAAGTGAACTCTGAATTCTGCTCCTACAGAGTGTCCTGCTTCTCCTGACGGCCAGGAGAAAGCATCCCTCCCCATTTTCCTGCCCAGGTAGGAAAACTTGGATCCCCAACCCCAGAGATCCAACTTTGCCACTTCCCAAGTATTTTCCAGCTGCTCCACAGGCAGCATTCCCCTTCTCCTGGACTTTGTTCTGGTGCCTTGGTCTCACGTTCCTGCTGGTGCTTGATGTTCTCCAGCTCCTGTTTCTAAGGCATCGCTCTCATCCAGCCTCTCCCACGTTTCTGGACAGAGTTTTTGTGCACAGAACTCCTGTGATTGCTGTCATTTACAATCACTGCAGCTCCAGAGCCCTTTCCATAAACCCACAAGCTGTGCTCCTTTCATCAGCATTAATTATTCATCAGTGATGCTTGAGATGAGAAGTGCCACGCTGAACAGCCCAGCCCATGGCCTCCAGTGGGGTAAACACGGTTTAGACTTTCAGATGTGTGATGATTTCCCTGGAAATGATGCTGTGGAGGAGGGCAGAGTGCTCCACGAGGGTGGGGGGTGATCTCTGCTGCAACAAACCCCACACGACGAGGTTCCAGTGGCTCCAAATGCTCCTAAAGGCTGCCCAGCTGGGGGGGTTCAGGATTGTCTGCAGCATTTCTCAAGGAGAAGCTGCAGAATTCCAGGCACTGCTCAAGCCAGGCCCCAAACGTGCTGGTTTAGGGACATCTGAGGAAAATGGCAGGGCTGAGCTTGTGGCCTGGAGATCTGCAGGTACAAATTCTGCTCCCAGTGCTGATGCAGTTATTTTAACCCTTCTCAAACACCTCAGCACTGCTGCCCTTGGTGCTGCTGGAAGGATTAAATTCACTGATGTTTGCAAACATTTGGTTCCCTGGGAGTGGGGCTGCTGGAGAAGGCAGCAGCTCTGTGTGTCACAGCCCCTGAAATGCACCTGTCACCATGAGCTCCAGAGCACTGGATAATTATTCTGCCCGCTCCCCAGCTCTGTCAGAGCCACTTATTTTTCTGACAAAATGTTTTTAAAATCCTGTTAGCTTTACAGAGCTTCTGTAGCTACGGGAGAGTGAGCTGGCATCTCGTTCTGCTCGTGCATCAGCTGAATTGTCAGTTACATTTTGATTGCACAGTCTTTTAACAATGATAAGGTGAGAAGCCTGATTTTCAGATATCTCTTGAAGTGTGCAGTGCTGCCAGCAGAAGAATCTTTCTTTGACTTATAACCTGAGCCAATTTGCTCCGAAATCAGTGACAGCAAGTAAATATGGAACCTTGCTGTGCTGTTAAGCATTTTTCACCACCTAAATGCACGTTGGTTTATTAATTTTAGTTTAAAAATAGCGAGCCTTAACCAGGTTTCTCCCCTTTTTTCCTCTTTCCCCACTCGATATCACGCCTGAAATCATGAATTGCTGGGTTGCAGCCACTGCTCCTCTCAGCATATGCTGAATTTCTGCAGCATGGTGAGGCTGCAGAGCCTCAGCTGCTGGGAATCCAAGGGACAACTGTCCCAGCCAGGACACTGCCAGCTCAGCAGGATTGGGTGGCACAACTCTGCCAGCAGCTGCACTGAAAGGACAGGAGGTGTTTGTACCTCATCCTGCAGCAGGGCTCTCGTGTTGCTGCACGTTTGATTGCCTGGTGAGAGGGCACAGGGTGGAGAAATTCCTGGAAAAACCCGTGGCTGCCTGGGCTGTGTTTGTGTGCTGGGCTCAGACTTTGGCCTGAGCTGTTTGCTCTGAGGACAGGAGGTCACTGGCCTCAGCTGCCTGGAAATGGGGCTGGTTTGGCTCTCCAGGGTTAAAAAAAAGGGGATGAACTGGTCGGGGCAGAAAAGCAGTGACCACAGGAATGTATCCAGAGAGGCCTCTGGAAAGGACCAAACTGATTGTCCTGAGCTCCAGAACCCCCAGGTTTGTTCTGGCAAATCCCACTGGACTTTGTCACTGCCCTGTGGCACTGTGACCTGCCAGGCTTGGATCTGGATGGAGATTCCAGGAATCCCACTGGAAAGTCCAGGAATCCCCACTGGGTTTAACACCCCCAAGCTCCTGTGACAGCAGCTTTTAACAGCAGCTGCTCTGGGGCTCCCAGCTCAGGTGCTGGACCCCAAAATCTCCATGTTAGTGCCTCAGCCGCCCAGGCTGGCCAGCTGAGTCAAACATTTTCCAAAGAGCTGCTTCCTTCATCCAGGATTTAGCCAGGATTTAGCAGGCAGCAAACACACCCACCTCAATTAAAAGCGACAGGAGTTGGTCTGTGAATATATAACAGAGGAGAGGTAATTGAATGAAAATATTAATTCAGCAATATCCCAGCTACCAGAAGAGAAATGGGAACCTCCAATTGTGCAATCACTTACTGCACCTTTTCTCTTCTGTCTCTGGGTCTCTTTCCCTGCGATCACAAAATTGCAAAACCCTGGAGAGTCCTTTTATGTGATTAAAATAATAATAATAATAATGGCTCTCTTAATTTCTATGCTGAATTATGCCTGCTGCCTATTGCACATGACATTGGATGCTTGGCTCCATGGGCTCTTTAAAGAGAAAAATACCTTGTAATGAAGATGTTGCTGGAAATCTGTTGCTCCCTGGCATCATCATCTTTTATTTTTTCCTGTATAATATTCCCCAGATGAATAATTTTCAGGAGGGCATTTTGAGTTGACTTTGGCTTTTGCTGTCAGTGAAATCTGCAGCAACAAACTTATTTGCTGGCAGCAGGAAGCAGGGAATCAGGATGTTCTCCAAATCCCAAACTGACTGGAGTCTGGCCGTGTGTTGGTGCTGATATCAATCCCTGTTGTGGGTTTTTTCCCCCTGTTTTGAGATCACTCCCAAGCTAATTAATCCTTCAGGAGATCTCTCCCCACTCCACTCTCACCTTGAGTCCTGCTGGCAGTGGTGGCTCCAACATCAGGGACCCTAAACCCCACTCAGGGGTTTAAGCTGATTACAGTGGCTCAGCTGACTTCTCAGCTTGAAATATGCATTTGAAAAGTTCGAACAGAAAAAAAACCCCAACGTCTCACAGTGGCCTCCAGCCCTCCTCAAACACCTTGGCATCAAACCCTGGTTCTGGGGCTGGGCAGTGGCTGTTGACAAAATGTCATTTGAACCGAGTGGGTTCGCCTTAGATTGACATTTGAGCAAAGAAATAAAGTCAGAAAGGAGAACTGGGTGGAGAACCTGGGATCTGAGAGCCCGGACTGGGGGATCTGGGGACTCTGGACAGCACAGCTTGGCCTGGGCCTGTCCTGAGCACAAACTGGGCAGGTCCATTAATCATCCCAGCTTCCTCACGAGCTTCCTGAACTTTCCACTGACCCCAAACTGAGTCTGGAGCTTAATGAGGCCTAGAAGTAGGAGAGAGCATCTCGGGATTTGTCAGAAGTGCTTGGCGCAGCAAAACGGGGGAGAAGGAAACAAAACAAGGAATAGAAAAACAGCCATTAGAGTAGCAAATGGGAGCAGAAGAAGGGAGAAAATTGCGTTGAGCTGTGAGTGGAGAGGGTTCTGTGGGGCCTCTGTGGGCTGCTGAGAGAGGAGCAGGCAGAGATGTGGAGGAAGCCACACGTGAGCAGCCCCGTGGTGGAGCACACGGGGAACAATCAGGCTGGAGCTATTTTTTCATCCTGTTTTTCAGGCTTGGGTGTATTTTAAAATACAGCGAGCTCGTCTTTAAGATTTTTCCTCCTTTTCTTTTAATATTTTCTTTAAGCACCCCATTATGGATGTTGCCTGTGCCTCATTCTGGACACTAATTATGCGGAAATAATTGTCTAATCTTCAGAGATATTGAGCGTGTGATTAAAAGGCAGCCAGCTGAGAGTGGGAGGAGTTGGACTGCTCACAGATCCAGCTCTGGATTAGGAGGCTTTGGTGGCAGCTCCACAGCAAAAGCTGAGTTGGAGGTTTGGCACTTCCAGCTGGTCTGAACAAACATCCGGCACCCGCTCCAGGGGCCTGGGGCAGCTGGGGGGGCACAGGGAGTGTGGGGCTGG
>VYXD01003812.1:121256-132602 GCA_013397195.1 Hylia prasina
CCATGGGATGGGATGGGATGGGATCCATGGGATGGCATGGCATGGCATGGGATGGGCTTTGAGGTCCCTTCCCACCCAAACCACTCTGGGATTCCATGGGGAGGTAAATGCCAGACCGGGGGCTCCTGACTGCCCTGCTTGGGCTGCAAGTGGCCTTTGGGAGTGCTCAGGGCCAGGTGTCTGCTGGCCACTGCTTGCAGTCAGAGTCTTTATGGGATTTTTGCCAGAATCACAGAATTAAGGTCAGAAAATACCTTTAAATCCAAGCACTGACCCAGCACCACCCCTGTGTCCTCCACTAACCCACATCCCCAGGTGCCACATCCACACATTTTTGAGCACTCCCAGGGCTGGTGACTCTGCCCCTTCCCTGAGCAGCCAGTTCCAATGCTTGATAACCCATCCAGTGAAGAAATTTTCCCAATATCCAACCTAACCCTCCCCTGGCACAACTTGAGGCCATTTCTTGTCCTGTCCCAGAGCCCGAGCCCCCTCTGGCTCCAGCTTTATCCCAGGAGGAGTTTGCAGACACACCCCCCCCTGCACTGCCAGGAACTACATAAAAAACCAGAGCAGCTTAAGAATATTTTAAAAATACACTTTTAGCTATGCCTTTTAATGTTGGAAATATCTTCACGGGTTTCTTACTTTTATCCCTCTGTATTTCAGCTTTCCCTTGTTTATGCAGAGGAGATGGAAACTGTGCAGCAAAAAAAAACCCACTTACTTTGGTTTTAATTCACTTGGTTTTCACTCCTGAAACTTCTAAAGAGATTAAGCAGGTTCCAAACTGGCTTTGCTGTGTTGGATTTCACATTTAGAACTTAACTGCTTTATCACATCATTTTGTGCTGCTGAGGTTTCTTTCCACCCTCATTATGTATCTCATTGGATATTCATCTGGATTAGTGTTAGATTTTGACATTTTTCTATTCACCTCCAGGAGATCATATATCAAATGGGTCCTGCTACAGAATTTCTTCCTCTGTAATTTCTCCAGGTGCTTGTTTCTGATTTTTTTTTTTTCATCTCTGCTGCCTTTTTGGGGGAGAGAAGTCCCTTATCTCACTTAATCAGTGGGTTTAACTTCCTCCCACAGGACATCAACTTTCAGATTTGTCACTGCTGCCGGGGTTGGCTCGGTGTGCTCAGAATATTGTGGCAGGAATTTGTCACTGGAAGACCTTTATGCTTTCACAAAGTACTTCCATTTAGCCTCCCAGGATTGTTCCTGTCTCTAGAGAGGATTTCTTTGGAAGTTCAAGGAAATCCCTCAGCCTTTGCTTGAGGCATCAGTGTGAAACACGGGGAGGATTTTTTTATTTTTTGGACTGACTAAAATTGTTCATCCTTCTTCTGATGTTTTATTCCCAGCACCACTTCTGCAGCCTACCACACTTTATATGCAGCTCCAAAAGGGGGAAAAAAAGAGGAGAATAAGTTCAGTGCAGGAAAATGAAAGCATTTCAAGAGAAAGTTGTAAAAGCAGAGGTTGTTTGCTACTAATTTCAGTATACACAGGACTTACCTCTCAGGCACAAACACGGGATTAAGAACACCTGAGTTATTGCTGTTCCTCTCCACAGAGCTTTCATCTGAACACAGGATTGCACTGAGGTCGTTTCCTCACAGAGCTGGGGGCTGGGAAAACACAAACTCTGTGAATTCTGAACGGGGGGATCGCAGCGTTCGGGGATGGGTTTACAGCAGCCTTGATTGCTCTGCTTCATCTCCATTTCCAAGCTGCAGTCTGTGCTGTGTTCTGCCAGGAACAGAGGGAATTCAGGAGCAAAGGACCTGAGCATCCAGGTTTGCCCATGCAGGAGTGCAGAGCTTTCATGGACTTCTCCTTCTGGCACCTGGAAGTGGAAGTCGCCTTCAGGCATTAAAATTAACACCTTTTTGCCTAGGCTGGAACTTTCCTTCTCTCTTGGCAGGCTCCCTCCTGGTTGCTGTGGGAACCAGCATTTTTAATTTCCTGACTTTTGTGTGTACATCCCAAATTGTAGCTGTGATGTTCTCTGTCACTAAGGTAGCTCTGGGAAAGGTTTGCAGGGGATGGAGCCATCAGGAAGCATTTTCTGGAGCTCTTCCTTCCCTCGGGATCACTCTGCTGCCTCTCCGGGAGGCTTTTGGGAGACCTGCAATTCCCACTCATCTCAGGGAGCAACAAAACACAAAAGTAGCAGCCGGGGGTCTTTTAGTGCTTCCCTTCCCGAGGCTGGAAAGTCCTGGCAGGCAATTCTGCCTCAGTGCTTTCCAGCTTTAAAGCCCGTCCTGCTGCCTGACCCCTCTCTGCTGCAGAGAGTCAAGCTGGGACTCCTTGGCCTTTCCCTGGGGATGTGCAGAGTGCTTTTACCCCCTCGTTCTTTGCAGCATCTCCAAAATGTTGTCAGGTTTCCTGCAGCTTTCTCCCCTCGAGGCTGAGCAGCCTCAGACCTACCCAGCTCTAATTGCAGGTCACATTCCTCCTGCTGAGCCCTCGCTTCCCTCTGGAATCTCCAAATGCTGCTGGAAGGAGACTCTGTGCCCTTTCCTGTGCGAGGCATTATTGCTCATCCTGGGGAGGGCTTTGTGCCTTTTTCCAACACTCCAACGCTGTTGTTTTGAGCTGAAAGTCATTGATTTGAGCTGGAAGTCATTGATTTGAGCTGGGAATCATTGGTTTGAGCTGGAAATCCTTGATTTGAGCTGGAAATCGTTGGTTTGAGCTGGAAATCCTTGATTTGAGCTGGAAATCGTTGGTTTGAGCTGGAAATCATTGGTTTGAGCTGCATTTCCAAGGGCTGCAGCCTGGGTAAGGCTTTCACAAGAGTGCTGCCTCACCATTTATTCCTTCTGCTTCATGGTTCGTTGTGCTTCCCCCGGGGCAGAACGCGCCGCGTGGCCTCCCTGAATTGCATCCCGCTTGTTTCTGACTATTTTCCCAATTTGCTGAGATTATTTTGATATCTAATCCTGTCAAGCAGCATACTGGAGAGCATTTGGAGGCTTTCAGCTGGGGTCTTGTTGGTGTGACTTTAACAATACGGGAGAGAAAGGGAAGAACACGGACAGATGGTCCCAAGTGATGGAGTTACCGTGGCTTAATGTGTTTGTGCTCATGGTAATGGAGCATTTGCATTCTCCTGACCCACTGCATTCACAGAGAAAATGTGTTTAGATTCTTCCATCCATGATTATGAGGGTTCCAAGCTCAGCTCATGAGCCAGGGCCCATACTGAACAGCACAATTAATCCTGTTAATTCATTTTGAGGCAAAGGGTGGTTTTGTTGCTATATTTCTGAATTCTCTCCCACTTGGGCTGGTGTGAAGGACCAGGTAGTTTCTGGGAGGTGATGTTTGCTGGGCTGGGCTGTGGATGAAACCACGTCAGGGCTGAGTGGTTTTACAGCCCCAACTCCAACGTGGTGCCTGTTCTGCAGAGCCCATCCAGAGCGGACCAGATCCGAGGGAAAATCACTGTCAGGAGTTCCAGGCTGTGCTGTCATAACACATCTGCCACTTTTTGGGAAGTGTGTTTGGGAGGCAGAAGGGCACCTTCTTCTGATTGTTATAATGAAGCATCTCCCCTTTGAATTCTGAGGTGAATTAGCAGCCTCTGCTCATTAACTGCTACCTGTGGCTCTGGCAGTGCAGGATAATAGTTGCAGGTAGGACGTGTGTGTTTGTTTTAATGGGCCTGTTGGGACCCCTCACGTTAAATGCTGCAGGTCCTCGAGGAGGTCTGTGGAGGAACAATAAATTGAATATAATCAGATTACCTTTAACCACTCCAAAATTAATTTCAAACATCCAGAACAGGGAGGCACCAGCAGTGTTTTGCCCCAGCTGTTGTCTTGTGCTTAACCTCCTTGAACTGCTGCTCCCAGAAGTGCTCCTGGCTTGTCAAATGACCCATCTTTGTCAGAAGTAATTACCTCTGCCTCACCAACATCTGAGCCCCACTGCCCCAAACCAGGAGGAAAGCTCTTTCCCAGAGGAGCGTTTGAACGATTATCACTTGCAATTTCCTGCTGAGCTCCCCGTGGCCCACAGAGCTGCCTGTGTGTCACGGGAGACAGATGGGAGGCACGTGGAGAGTGGATTTGCAGTATCTCTGCTGTATCAGGGATTGTGTTCCCAGCTCCAGGCAAACCTCCCCTCCTCCGTGCCACGTGGAAACAGGAACAGTTTGATTTGAGCTCCAGGAGGTGTTGGAGTCGTGCAGGGATGAACCAGAGCTGAGGGTTGGAGGATCACTAAATGCTGAAAGATGGTTGGAGAAACTGGGGAAAAGAGGATTAAACCGGGGAGCTGCTGCCAAGTATTAAATATTTAAGAATCAGTTGGCAATAGGTGCTTATCACATGTCTGCTCTCACATTCCTGTGAAGGAAGTAACTTCTCTGAGGGGCTGCTGCTGTGACAAGCAATTCAGTTTTGTGCTGAACACCTTTCTTCTCTTTTTTTCCCCAGTGCATAATAAGAATATTGCTAACCTGTTCCCCCCCAGACTCTGCCTCCTTTGCCACGTCCCTAAATGTCCCTAAAAGCTCTGGTTTTGTGTCTCTCACCCATCTCTGGTTCAGGGCAGAGCTGCCACTGCTGCTTCAGCTTGAACGATAGCCTCAATTCTCCAGGGGAAATTGATATTTGAAAAACATGAGTGGTTTGTAATCCAAAAAAGCCATTTCTTCCCCAGCTGGAACACACTCTCTATTAAATTTGATTATAGCAGCCTAAAAGGCAGCACTTGAAGCTGCCTGCCTGGTGCCAGCTTTACCTGTGCAGCCCATATGCTGAGGCTGCTCTGTGGTGCAGGTGGAACCTGGGATTCATTAGCACTTCCCAGGAACCTGGAAGATCTCTCCTGTCGACAACAGAAAGCAGACTGAGCTGTCTGTGAGCCAGATGTTTGGGTGATTTCCCTCATGCCAGCCTTCAAAGTTCCTTTGCTGTAGGTGGGAGGCTCAGCCTGGGTTGGCAGCTGGAGCTCTGGAGGCTGTGCTGCCTCTGATGTGCCCCGGGCTCTGCTCCTTCCCAGCCACGTGCTCCAGGATTAATTGCTCTGCTGTTCCTAAGCATCTTTTCAGGGAATCATCAGCCCTTTCACCTTTCCTTAGCTGGGAGAAGTGTGGCTTTACACCCTGCAATGCACAGGGTGAGGGCTTGGGTTGGTTTGAGTGTGAAGCTCAGCGAGCTCGGCATGGTCTGAGTGATGTCCTGTGTCTCACAAATGCGTGGAATTCCAATGCATCCAGTATTTCCTCTGGAACTGCGTGAAAATCCACATCTCCAGGGCCAGGTGACTGGTAGCTGAAGAGGCTGGCAGCCTGTTGGTGTCCTGCATCCCCTAACCAGCATCCTGTGTGAATCTGCCGGGGGCAGTGAAGGGGAAGAGACCAGAGGAGCAACTGAAATCAGGGGAGAAATAGTGTTTTGGGGTGATGGGGGCTGGTCTGTTGGGATGTGGGGCGGGGTTTGGCACAGGGGGTCACCCCGAGAGCCCCATGGGTGGAGGGGCAGGAGCAGGGAGGGCACAGAGCTGACCCAGGGCTGTGCCATCAGGGGAGCAGCTCTGGCACGGACAGGCTCAGGGGGTGACCCTGTGACCAACACCTGCAGAGGAGAGTGAGGAAGATTGATGTGAGGAGGATGGGAAAATAACCTTGGCCATGAAGTGGTTTTTGATGAGCTCCCTGAAGTGTAGGTGCAGTGGTTTATTTGGGAAGCAGAGAAAAATGAGGTTGTTCAAAAGCTAATGGACTTTTTTTTTTTTTTTTCCCCTAACTCTGCAAGAGAATGTGCTGATACAAAAAGAAATAGATCTTTTCTAATTCTTGGACTACTTCTTTGTCCCTTCCATCCCTCGCTTCTGCTACCTTGTTGCTCAGATGTAATTTGTTTAGTTTGCCTTAAATAAAGGGAATGTAGTTACTCTGTGTTACAGCTATCAGGTTCACAGACAAAAAACTCAGACAAATAAATAAGGCACTGGCAGGGCTGTAGCTCAGGACTGGTGTTTCTGGCTTCATCTGCAGTGGGTACCACTCACAGGCGGCTGAAGAACTGTAATGAGTTGATTGTGGATTTAACTGAGAAATTTTCTTTCTTCCTGAAAAGAAAACCTATTTCCCAGTTCCATTTGGATTTTCTGTTTAATTTCTGTGACCAGTAGTACCAGCCCTGTCCTGAGGATCCCTGACAGCTGGGGTTGATCCTTGCAATGGGAGCAGAGTGACTTTCCACTGGAGAGCATCTCCTGGAACTGGAGTTTATCTTCCCTGGTGCGAGGTGTGAGTGCTGAAAGGAAATGTTAGGAAATAAACATCTGGGGAGTGTTCCTGCACCATTCCAGAGGGGAGATGCATGGCTGGGGCAAAGTGCTTGGGAAGAACAGGCAGGTCTGGTGGATAAATTAATTCTTATTTCTCTAACCATCACATTCACTTTCTTTAAACCCTCTTTCTTTTCATGCTTTGAGGAAAATTCCTCCTGCTTTTTTTGGCTGGCAGGAGAAGCTAAAGCCCAGAGCAGGCAGGGAGCTCTGGCCTAAACCCAGATCCCACCTCAGGAGCTGCAGGCTCCCAGCCTCTCGTTTTGCCTGACCTGGAGCACTCTGCACCGAGACTGGCAAATCTTGGCTGCAGGGCAGATTTTTCAAGGAGCTGCAGTGATTTTCACAGTTTACTTTGTTGCCAAGATAATCCTGAGCTGTGTAAAACGTCTCTGTGTGGATTTCTCCCAGAATTGGACAGTTTGCCACCAGCCAGGAGCTGTGTGGTGTCGCCGTCCCAGGCAGCTCCCAGGCTTCTCACACACATCTTGGGATAAATGTCAGGAGTTCAGGCTGCTCTCCAAGCCCTGTCATGGAGAAAAAGAACCAAAAAAAGCAGCACTTGGAGATGGTCATTTTTCAGACTCCTGCTGTAACAGGGCACTGATTTTAATTGAAGCCTTCAGACCAGCAGAACCAGGGGAAGGGATCTCGTCTTTTCCCCCCTGTACCCCAAGAGGTGAAGGTAAATAACTAGTGACAACCAGAGCCCCTTGTGCCTTGGCAGTTAACCAGTTCATCGTGTTCCAAAGAAACTGCATCCTAATTTTTATTCCAAACAAGATTTCAGCACTAATTTCTGTTTTGACAAATACGATTTGACATAAGAACAGTGGGAGTCAAGACCTTTCATTTTTGATCTGGGTTTACATTGCGCTGATCTAAATTCCTCCCCCTTCTGCTCTTGCTTTTCAGTTGTAAACTCTGTTATTAAAGTTAGCAAAGAGCTGTTTGAAACCCCCTGTTCTGTGGCATTTAAACAGTCCTGCTGTATGCAAGATTAAGTCTGATATCTTCCTAATGGCTTGTGCTGTTCATTTGAGGCGTTGGCACAATGCGTTACTGTACGGGTCTGGCAGTGGCTTTGTTGGAAATGAAGGATTTTGGTTTCACTGAGTAACTTCATGAAGGGTTCTTTGCCAAATGGCAGGAGCAGGCCCCCTGGGGCTGAGGGCATTAGAGATGAGGTTCCCCAAGCTCTCTGCCTGCTGCAGGGCTGGCTGAGGTCAGGCTGGGCTTCCATCCATCCCCGGGGCAAGCAGCTCAGGGGAATGTGGCTTTAAACAGGGGAGATAGAGCACAGGGAATTTCCTAGTGGAAGGTTGGAATTGGATGAACTTCAAGGTCCTTTCCAAACCCAAACCAGCCTGTGAAAGGATAATTTTATTCCAGCTGACACCAGGGAGTGCTGGAAAGCTGGTGGAGATGTTGGTGAGGATGCTCCCATCTCCTGCTGCTTGGGAATCCTTGCACCGTGTTCACCCTTCCACAGGCACACCCTGAACTCCTCCTTGTTCCTTGGACCCCAAAGCAAAGCTGGTGGGACAGGAGAGTCCAGCCTGTGGTTTGGGGGCCTGTGCAGGGTCCTTGTTCTCTGTGGCTCCCCAGGCATGGAGAGTGTGATGGATTGAGGAGAGCCTTTGGAAGGATCTCTGCTTCCTGAGGAAAAGCCTATTTCAAACCCCACTCGTAGCTCCTTGGCTGCTGAAGCATCAGTTTTGTAGCTTTTTTAAGGCTCTCAAGGGACAGACTTGCAGCTGGGAGCCCTTCAAGTCTCCTATCTGGCCTGTGATACTCCACATTGGCTATTTTGGGAAGAGGGGAGCGAGGGAAGGCAGAGCTCTCCATCCCTCCCAGCACAGCTGCTCCTCTTTGGAAAATCAGACATTTGCTCAGCCCTGGGTGCTGGATAAATGCTGGGATTAGGCCACTTGTTCAGGTGTTGGGAGAGGCAGGTGCAGGTGAGTCTGGACTTGGACACGTAGATCTCCAGCTTGTGAACACCTCACCCCAAGGTTCTTCATCTGGGGCAGAACTTCTTCCTAGAGCCTGAGTCATCTCCCCCCAAAAAAAACCCCAAATCAAACCCTCCCAGCAGCCACCAATGCCAGCTCCTCTCCACCCAGCACCTCTCCCCAGCGTTCTGTTAATTAAGTTAATGTTCATTAGTGCTCTCTGTGGCAGGGTTCATGCTCCTGGGGTGGGTGGGAGCAGGAACAGAGCAGCCTTGTTGCCCACACTCCTCTCTCCATTCTCCTGCTGCACAAAAGAGCAAATACAGGGTGGCACAGGCCCTGCTTCGGCTCAGGGAGAGATGAACCTTTGTCTGCTCCCATCAGCTGCTGCTTCTCCTCCCCTGATCATCACTCAGGGGACAACTCTGGGCAGAGCTGTCAGCAGAGCTGCTGTGACATGCAGTTAGAAATGCCCCCAGACTTGCTGGATTCCTCCTGAGGTCCCCGTTCTTCTCAGTCCCAGTGGGGGGAATGGATGATCCTGGTGGGTCCCTGCCAGCTCAGCTGATCTGGGATGCTGTGGCTCTTCTCTCTGGGGCAGTGAGGAGCTGCTGTGCATCCTAAAGTCCCCCCCTGCCCTTTTGGGACCAGCAGAGTGACTCTGCCTCTCCCTGGTGAAGGTATCCCCAGCACAGGCCATTTGGGGCAGGATCAGGAGGGGCTTTTCAAAGCACACTTTGGTTTGTGGAGACGGGCACAATCTCAGATGTGGGGTCCTGCTTAAAAGCCTCTGCTCCCAGCTCTGGGTACTTCCAGCAGGGTTTCTGTCAAGGGTTTCTTTTGAGGGTTTCTTGGTTCCTACTTTAAAACTCCCTCAGAGCAAGCACAGTCAGGCTGAAACCAGCAATTTCGAGATGAGGGTGTCAGCAAGAGTCAGAAGTGACAGAGAGGGGGTTTGATTTGGTTTCGAGCTGCCTCCCCTTTGATTGCACCCCTCCCACCCTAATGTGCAGGTGCAGAGGTGCTGATTGTGTAAGAAACCAGGCAGGAGGGGTCAGGGGTGTCACCACGCTGCGGGGTGGGTGTGTTTGTGCTGCAGTGAGTGTGCTGGGATGTGCACACACCGAATTCTGCAGCTGCCCCGAGCTCCGTCCTGCTCTGCTCAGGGAAGGAGGGAAGATGCCCCAGCCTGGGGGCCAGGGACTCTCTGGGTGACCTGGAGAGGCACAGACACAGCCAGGGGCTGCTTTGCCCTGTGGCTGAGGAGGGGAAGGAGCTGCTTTCTGATCCCTCTCGTGAGGCTGGAGCTGCCACGGCCCCTCCTGGCATGGGGAGGGCTCCGGTGGCTGCAGGGAAGGAGTCACTGAGCATCTGCAGCTGCTTCAAAGTCGGTGCAGAAGAAAGGAAACACGGCCCAGCCCCTGGTACAGAACACACAGCCCGAGGTTCTTCTGATGCAGAGGGTGAGGGAATATTTAAAACAAATGTTTGATGTGACACAAAGACAAAGCAGCAGGGGAGCGAGGTTTGCCCTCCACTTTGTCAAACACAGGCAGGAGAGCTGAGCCACTCCAAGCAGAGAGCAGAGCGTGTTCCCAATCCCCAGAGCAATGCACCGAGTTAAAGGCCTGACTTGCTAAAAACATAAAAGGCTCTGTCAATTCCAGCAATATTTCTCACTTCAATTAATCATCCCAGAAAATGGTGAGTTTGTTGTCTCTTTGTCTCCATTTAGCTCGAGCAAATCCAACTTTCCTCATTGTCTCTCTGCAGATTATGAAAAGCTTTTGTTGATTATATCATCAAATTAAGCTGAGCCCTGTAGTGTGATTTTCCTCTCAGAATATCACAGTAACAGGCTGTGCCTCAGGTGCCACTGCCCTTCCTTCCCTGTTTAAAATGCTTTCCCTGCCTCCCTGTCACATCTCTCCTTGCTAACAGGAAAGTGTATAAAAATCGCATCATCGTTAATATTGAAGAATCATTAGGGCTGATAAAAGCAGCGCTGCCTGCCATGGTTTTGTTTTTCATGGTCAGTGCTTTTGGCAAACGTTGCAGGCCCACATCAGCCCGGCTGATTTTTAGAGCCCACCAGTTGATCCAGTGACTGTTTGACTCCATCCACCCATTGCTCCCGGAGATGGCTCCAGTTAGATGATCATTTCCCAGGCCTGCGGGAATAAATGGATTTCTGGAGGCTGTTTCAGCTGCCTTCCTCCTCTCCCACAGCCCCTGCTTTTGATGCAGACAGCATCCGAAAGGCAGCAATCTGTAGCTGAGCAGTAAAGTCCTGGTTGGGTTTTTATTAAAGCAATGATGTGCTGGCTGGCTGAAAAGTGTCAAAACTGCAATCTCGTAGCATCAACAAAATAAGGCCGGATCCTTCCCTAGGGGAGAGGAATGCTGAGAGGAGGAATGAGCCTGGAATGGGTGGATCTGAGCACTTCTCTGGGCTGCAGGGATCAGACACAGTGCCTTTGTCCCTTGCTGAGGGCAGAGCAAAGGTTGATGGCACAAAATTCACCTTTGCCTCCCTCTGCCCTCCACAGCAGCGCATCCAGCTGGGTTTTCCTCTCTTAAGCAGAACTGGAATTGAAGTAGCACTGAAGGTATGACAGAAGTGCCAAACCCATCTGAGAGTGCAGAGAAAGGCTGGGGGAGTTTGGGAGAGCAGCTGAAAGTCTGTGAGTGAGGAGAACTGACCTGAGCCAAACAGAAATAAGTCTCAGGAAAATCCCTGGGCACAGCAGTGAGTGAGTCTGTGGAGAGGGAGGTGATGGGGACAGGGTGGGTACGAGGAGCTTCTGCTGCAGAAACAAAACCTGAACCTCATCCAAGCATCTCTGCTGGCAGAGATTCCCAAAGGCCTGCCAGGGGGCGGGTGGGAATGTGGCTGAGCTGAGCAGAGTGTGTGTGGTGGTGGAGAGGCAGCCTCACGCCTGTGCCACACCCCAGAGGGATGGCTGGGATGGATCCAGGATGGAGCCTGGATGGCTGGGATGGTTCTAAACTGGAGCCTGGATGGCTGGGATGGTTCTAAACTGGAGCCTGGATGGCTGAGATGGATCCAGA
>VYXD01003812.1:132639-164774 GCA_013397195.1 Hylia prasina
CAGGGCTGGGATGGCCTTTGCAGGGTGCTGAATCAGGAGGAGTTCACAACTCCCCATGGCAGGAGGAGTTTTTGGGAGCCTGAGCAGAAATGACCCCCTGGCACTGAGCAGGGTTGTTCCATCTCTGATTCCATGGAATCTCTGCTGCTCTGGGGCTGTGCCTACCCCCTGCAGAGCCTCTCTGAGCTCTGTGTGTGTCACCCAGTGCCTGGCAGGACATTTTTTACACAAATGACACAGCTGGGCCAAGTTCCTGGCTGGAATTTCCTTCAGCTGCGTGTGCCCCATTGCCATCTGCTGGGGAATGGGCAGTGTGCTCACAGGGATGTGCTGCTGGACAAGGTCCCTCAATCACCCACTCTGCTCAAGGTTCTCTGAGATCCTGGTCTCAGTCTCCAGGAGAGGCTGGGGTTTGTGTCTGTGCTGGTCATGGCATGGAACAGAAGTATTTGTGCCCCAGAAAACCAGCTCTGCATCAGGGCAGAAGGATCAAAGCCCTGCCTTGGGTGCTCTTTCACAATAAAATCCAGTTCTCTCACAGGCTGTGCCTGGCAGTGGGTTGGACAGAGGCTGAAGGAAGGTCTGCAGCTAAGCAGTGGCTAAGGCTGGACTTGCTGAGCCACTTTGGCCAAGGCAGGGCTGGAAACAAGGCCAAGGCTTGCAGTTGTGACTGGGGGCTTCAGGTGTGGGCCCTGAGCTGTTCCTTGGGGGAGCCCTTCCAGAATTCAGAATTCTTTCAGGCCTTTGAAAATTGTGCCTCTCCAGTTTGGGGTGGCAGAGCTGAGCAGCCCTGGTGGAAGATCCCACCAGACACCCCCAGCACTGGGAGCTGCTGCCTGTCCCAGCCCCCCAGGCTGATTCAGAGCTGTGGCTTCATCCCTCTGCTGTGTTTTTGCCACACAGGAGGCCTTCGAGGAGCAACTGTGATAGATGCCTTAGATACCCTCTACATCATGGAACTCGAGGAGGAATTCCAAGAAGCCAAGCAGTGGGTGGAGAAGAGCTTTGACTTGAATGTGGTGAGTCAGCTGCTGGGAATGCCTGCCTGTGTCACCTAAACTGCCAGTCCTGATCACAGTCTTCCCCAGGAGTCCTCTGGGGAGGGAAACCATCAGCTCTGTGGGGGAAGAAAAACCACTCAGCTGGTTCTTTTCTTTCTAAGGCCAAAGGGAGCAGTGCAGTGATTCACCCCAAATTTCTGCTGGTTCCAGCAGGGGCCACCAGATCAGCCTCACCGTGTCTGGCTGAAAATAAGGTTCAGTGTTTAATGGTTCTTCTGTTTTGGTCTGGGTTAAGGAAACAGACACTCATTATTAGACACTCCAAGGATATTTTGCTCATCAAAGAACAAGTTCTGTTTCATCTCAGGTAAATGTCTGCCTGCGATAAGACGAGATTTCCTTATTAAATTAGATGAAGGTTGTAAACCCAGCTCCCCTTGTCTGGGCCCTTTGTTGGTGTCACTGCTGGGACGTGTGTGACACCTCTGCAGCAGAGAGGGAGCACAGAAGGAGCCAGGGCTTGGAAGGAAAAAGCCAGAGGTGCTTCTCCCTGGGGCTGCTGGAGCTTTCCTGGACACGTGGGGCTGTGCTGGGACTCAGCAGCACAGCACTGCTGGCACCTGAAGGGTGCTGTCCCTCCTCTGCCCCTCCTCTGTCATGCTCTGGGCCAGCTCCTGCATTCCTCATCCCCAGCTGATGCATCTCATCAGTGGCACAGGCAGAGAATGTTAAAACCAAAGCACAGCTTAAACTTTTATTTGTTTAATGCCAGTCTAGTTGTTGTGAGGAATGGTTCTCCCACGGGAACAATGCCTGCAGCTGCCTTTACAGAGAAGCACCATTTGGGAGGGCACCACTGGCATTCATGGATTCATAAAAAGCAGCCCACATCTGATAAATCTGGTGAATGGTCTCAGTCTGTTACTGAATCGATAAACAAGGGACAAAATCAACTGGGAGATAATTTATCAGGATTTCATAAAAGCTTTTAATCTTGGCCTGCAGAATAGATTGATCTGTAAAGACAAGAGTGAATGCTATGGATTGATCCGTGGAGTCAGGGAGCACAGCACGGGGAGGCAAGGGGGAAATTAATTCAATATTGCCTCTGTACAAGGAGCTCTCATAGTCCAGAAAGGCAAGCCAGGGACTGCAAGACCCACAAGCTCTGCTTGAAACTGAGTGCCGTGATCTGTCTGAAGTTGTGTCAGGGCAAAGGCTGTTCCCCAGAGGGTGCTGGCACTGCCCAGGCTCCCCAGGGAATGGGCACGGCCCCGAGGCTGCCAGGAGGGTTTGGACAAAGCTCCCAGGGGTGCACAGGGTGGGATTGTTGGGGTGTCTGGCCAGGGGCTGGGCTGGACAATCCCGGTGGGTCCCTCCCAGCTCTGCAGATCCTGTGACTGTGTGATGGTGTGCTCCGCCCTGCCCGACTCAGGCGCTGTCACAGGTGATAAACGGGGCAGTCTGGGCGTTTCTCTTCCCTCCAGGCTCCCCCTGTCGCTGCAGAGCAAACCAAGCGCTGAGGGCTCTGCTCCTGCCAGCGCTCAGGGCTGTCCTGGTGTCTTTGCAGAACGGAGAAGCTTCCCTGTTCGAGGTGAACATCCGCTACATCGGAGGGCTCCTGGCCACCTACTACCTGACTGGAGAGGAGGTGTGTCCCCTCTGAGTGTCCCCTCTGGGTGTCCCCTCTGGGTGTCCCCTCTGAGTGTCCCCTCTGAGTGTCCCCTCTGAGTGTCCCCTCTGGGTGTCCCCTCTGGGTGTCTCCTCTGAGTGTCCCCTCTGGGTGTCCCCTCTGGATGTCCCCTCTGGGTGTCCCTCCCAGCCCCCAGCAGCAGCTGACAGAGCTCTCCAGCATCTCTGCTCTGAGCACCACGTAACGCCCCCCCATAACAACAGGCTAAACCCATCGTTTTTGGAAGTGCCACTAATGTTCCTTTAATTAAGCCTCGAATAATTACCTTGCACACACCGTGCATGGCTCATTTGCCAGAGATCTTCCCTCCTGTGGGCAATTCTAGCAAGACACGTTTGCAGTTGGACACATTGCTCCCCCGGGAAATGCCATTTGCAGAGGATCTTTGTCTTTGTACTTGTTCCTCTCTCTTCCAAGTCGGGTGAGATTTCATCAGACATCATCCCAGATCCTGCCTCGGGCTAAGGAGGGCAGCTGAGGAGGGGCAGGTGCTCCACACTCGGCTGAACATCCCTCTGGAGCAGGAATTCCTGAGCTAAAGTGCCCTGGGATGCAGAGCCTGGGTGTCACAGCCCCTGTGGTGGATGCTGCATCCCCCCAGAGCCCTGGGCAAAGCAGGAGGATCTCATTTCCACTCCCCTCCCTCCTCCCCAGCCTGCCAGAGGCCAGGGCATAATGCCATAATCTGTTTGATGATGTGCCTGGGCTGGAATTTTACAGCTGGCTGTAGGGAGATGAGGAGATTATTCCTTTTGCCCTGGGAGTCTTTGGTGAGCTGGAAGTCCAGCTCAGGGGGAGCTTTGTGAGGACTGGCCCTACCTGAGAGCTCAGCTCCGGGGCTGCCCCAGCACAGAGGGTGGGATGGCTGCTGCACAGTGACACCATTGATCCAGGAGCAGCTCTCTTACCTCAGCTGCATTTTAAATGAGTTCCAGGAATGACTTCCCTCTGCGATTCCCCTCCTGGGAAAACTCTCAAAGACTTCAGTGCCCCGACTCAGAGTCTGTCTCAGTGACAACTTCAACAGGTTTCAGATCAACAGAGCAAAAAGAAACCATATTAAACCATAAAACTCCAGCAGTGACCTCTTGAAGTCCCATCGGCAGCTGGGGCAGTGCCTGTCACTTACCCAGTCAGTGTCACTGGGCTGAAAGGCAAAAACCAGTCCCTGTCTCTTGCTTCCCCTTCTGAACCAACCCCCCGTTTCCTTGTGAGTGTATCAAAGGTCTGCCAGCCCACAGGAGAGCTCAGCTTTCCTCAGTGCTGTATTTTTAGAGCAATGAATTCCTGCTTTCTGGGAGCCACCACCACAGGGCTAGAGGTAAAAGGCTTGTGCTTTATCTCCTAAGTCACTTAGAGGCTTCTCTTGATCAGGACTAATCTGTGCAGCGAAGATTAGTGCTTGTATCAGTTTGTCCCAAAATAATTGTGTGTGCTTGCTTTGTGCTGCAAGCCACCAGTTGGACTGGAGAGCCCCAAACTGAGGCATTACCAATGGAAAAGGAGCAGCTTAGCCATGAAACCACAAATCCTCCTTGGCAAAGAGCTGCGAGGAGAAGATGGTTCTTTGGAAATGGTGGTTTTTACAACAGGAGGTGGATGACATGAGCTGGGCGAGCCCACGTTGTAAAGCTAACAGTGCTTCAGCTTAGAAAGATTTCTTCTGCTCTTAACTTGGTCATTTCAGCTCCTTGTGTTCTCTGCCATCCTGGGAATGGGAAGTATTTGGAGAGCACTCTTTGGATCAGCTCAGATCACAGGGTGCTGTTGTGAGCTGCTCTGGTCCAGGCTGAGGCTCTGGCAGGGGACTGGTGCTGGTTTAGTGCAGATTTTAGAGGAAATTTTGAGATGCCAAAGTTCAGTGAGACTTTTGGTTCAGATTTTTTTGTGCAGGGGAACAAGGGCACACCTGGAACAGGGGGTGCTCAGACTGCAGCACTTCCAGTGTTTTATAACGTGTTTGGAAAAGGGGATGGGAGAGAATCCTGTGTGACTCGTTCCATCAAATATTTATCCTCCCTTTTAACAGGTGTTCAAGAGCAAAGCTCTGGAACTTGGAGAGAAACTTCTGCCAGCCTTCAACACCCCCACTGGCATCCCACGTGGAGTCATCAACCTGGGCAGGCAAGGCACACGTCCTCAGCAGCATTTCCTTTCTTTCTGGGGGTTTGGAAAGGGGCAGCAGCAGCAGCAGCTCCTCAGAGCTGCCCCCTCCAGAGCAGATTCCTCGAGGTCATTTGTTTTGCCAACTCAGACCTTGGCACAGACTGCAGGTGACTCAGGTCAAACCCAGCTGTGTTTTATTAATTTGGGGCTGTCCACAGTTTCTTCCTCTGCCTCCTGACAGGGCTCCCTGCTGCAAGAGCATTTTCCTCACTCTCTTCTTCTTTGAAAGGTGATTTTGTAGTCTGCTCGTAGCATGGATTTTTGCAGTGTGCCCAGCTAGATGCATGTGAATTTATCCAGGAAAACGATTTTAAAAATTGGAAAATCTGGGCAAGGGAGTGGGTGGGGCTGGCTGACAGTTTTGGTGCTGGAAAAGGGGGGAGAATACAGCACACAGGCTCCTCAGTCAGGCTCTGTCCTTCCTCAGAGCCCCAGAATTCAGGTTGGTGATGTTCTCATGGGTCAGTAAATCCCTGCAGAAGGTCTGGCAGCAAACAGAGGCAGAGCTGGGGCTGCCCTGCTGCTCCCTGGCTCTCCTGGCAGACAATTCCTGCCAGCAAGGCAGGGATTTGGATTTGCTGGTTCTGATGCCCCCAGACAAACCCATGGGTGAGAGCTGCAGGAAATGAGGGTTAACCAAGCCTTCCATCCCCACCTCTTGTGAAACTCTGAAAGGCATTATCCAGCCCTTAGCCCAAATCTCCTCCTTGGCTCTGCAAGCAAAAGACTTCCAAGTGTTTGGCTCACGCTGCTGCAAATATCTCAAATATCACTGTCACCCCTCAGTTGTCTGATGTGCTCCTGATCCCGGGGAAAATTGGAGCCACCAGCAGCACTGTAATTGTCCTTTTGTACAGCACACACATCCTGCTTCCTCTGTGGCTGATAAAGGCTCTGCATAGACTAACCTTTCACAGAAATGCCAAACCCTCCCCTGCCCTTTGTGAAGACAATTGAAGCAGCCTCTGTCTGCCCAGACATTCCCCAAATGTTTTGCTGATGACCTTGAGTGAGAGCTGAGAAAATCGACAGAACACCCAGACCTTACCCAGAGCCCCCACTGCTGCCTGGAGCTCTGGCTTTGGGGCTGTGGAGCTGCTGTGAGGGCTGCAGTGTCAATTGATTTAGGAGCAGGGATGGAGGGAGCTGCTTCCACAGCCTGAGCTGCTGCAGGAGCACGATGAACAGCCAAAGGCTGTAAACCCGCAGGGGAAGGGAATTATTCAGTGTGCAAGTGGGAGCAGAGGAGGGTGAGGTGAGACCACGCTGACCCAAACATCAAAGCCCAGAAGAGTTTTGCAACAAGGAATTCTTTCCAATGCTGCTTTTGCAAGGATGGGCTAATTCCAGAGAGACCTCACCGTCCCAAAAGGAGGAGAGTCCTGCAGCGTGTGTGGGCCTCTGTTGGTGGCAGCTTGGAGGGGTGGGTTAGGAAGGACATTCAGAAATATGAAACCAAAACCCCCCCTGGCATTGAGTCAATTCTGCACCTTCATTTTCAAGGGCCCAAGCACAGACAGCCCCCCCAGCTCCTCCATGCCCAGCTGCCTTTATCTCTTGCTGTCACCTTTTCCTCTGGGGTCCCCTCTCTGCTGACGAGCTTCCCGTGGCTGCCTGTGTTCCCCTGGCTCCGTGTCCTGTCTCACACAGCCTGGTTTCCATCCTGCTGCTGCAGCTGCCAGGGCCTGCAGTGCTCTGTGGCTCTCCTGCTCTCCTGTGCCCTGCCCCTGCTCTCCTTCACGTCCCCCTAAACCCTCGAAACCAGATTTCCCCTCAGCAGCCCCCCTGACTGGCACTGCTGTTGCTGCTTTGGATCCCCACGAGGGAAGGCAACGATCCCATATTTCAGACCCACTTATCTGGAAGATAAAGGAGGTTCTGGGCATGTTCTTTTCCCTTGGAGGCCAAGGTCCTTTAAACAGTAGCTTCCTCTGAGCTGTTACAGAACAGAGCAGCTGTGAAGGCCCGGTTTGTCCAGCCTGAAAAGATGTTTTCCTGCAGGGGGTGACTGCAGGCTGCTCTCTAACCCGGGGACACGTTGCAGATGGGCTCTGTTTCCTCCAGACCCCTCTCCAGGAGCTTTGCTCTGTTGTTTGGCCCAAGGCTCAGGCTCCCAGCAGCACATCCCGTGCTGTGGTTTTGGGGAGGGCAGGTCCCTGGGACGGGGCCCTGGTGATCTCTGTGACCCCACCGAGCCGCTGTGACAACAAACACGGCCCCACCTGGCTGCTGCAGCTCTGTTTGTGAGGCTGTGTTTGGCACAGCCTCCCTCCAGTGCAGTAAATCAAGGGCAGGAATTGACTCTTGACAGGTGTCAGAGCTCCGTGGGGCTGCTCAGCTCCCCCAGCAGCCCCAGGCTCAGCTGTTTGAGCAGTGGGACATCAATGCCACTGTCACCTGGGCAGGACTGGCTGCCAGAGCCCCCCGGGGCTCCTGGGGTGCCCCTCGGGGCTGCCCTGGGTGTTCCCAAAGCTGCTGCAGCCTCTGAGGGCAGGGCAGGGACTGAGCACTGTGAACATATTGTTTCTCTAATGGCGCTTTGTCGGGAGGCAGACAAACACCTCGGGACCTGCCGTGCTTTTTCTCTCCATCACAGCGAGGGAAAGTTCTTTATTTTTTTTTTTTTCTTTTCATGCTCAGTAGGATCATTAGTTTTAACCTCCTGTAAACAACAATCCCTTCTCCTCTCCCAGCCAAGTTTCCCGGCGCCATCTAGTGTCACCCCCACCCTTCCCTGTCCCTGGGAACTGTCACCTCCCCGGGATTAACTGCAAGGAGGTGAAAACGTCTGAGGTGGCTCCGGGGCAGCACCCACAGAGGCTGCTCTGGGACCCAGTCCTCACATCCAGCCCTGCATCCTCCAGGACACTCTCCTGTCTGCAGGGTTCCAGAGAGGCCCAGAGCTGGGGGTACCAGAAGGATGTTTTATCCCAAAACATGGCGTAGGGCAGGGCGGCAGTGCTCCTCCAAAGCTGTTTTTCAGCTGAGCTCTTCGGGAGGCATTCCTCTCCCACAAAATAAAAAATAAAAATGCAGTTTGTGCAGCCTGTGTGTTAACCCAGTCCTAAAGAATCTCTGGAAAATCACAGCTCCATTCCACTGGAACTGCTGCTGAAAATCTGTGTGTCCTGAATCTGTGTGTGTGCCCTAAATCTGTGTGTGTGTCCTTTCCATGCCCTAATGACACCTGGGGTGCAGCACATGCACCTGGCAAAGGCAGAGCTGTCCTGGGCAGGGGCACCCCAGGCTCTGCCTGTGTTTCCCTGGCACTGAGGGCTCCCTTCCCTCTCCTTGCAGTGGCATGAGTTGGAGCTGGGGCTGGGCATCCGCTGGAAGCAGCATCTTGGCAGAATTTGGGACCTTGCACCTGGAATTCCTGCACCTCTCCGAGCTCTCTGGCAACCCAGTGTTTGCAGAAAAGGCAAGTAACTCCCAGCCTGGGCTTCAATGGATTGATCCCTTCATTTTTCTGGGGTGTTTTTTCCCAGTGTGGGTGAAGTTGTGTGGGTTTGACCCAGAGAAGGGCACAGCCAAAGTGCAGCCATCAGGTGGATGCAGATCCCACAGGAACCTCCTCTGAGGGAGACAGATTGTTCCAGGCAGAATCCAAACTGTCCCCTGTGAGCCTGAGGGAAATGGGGCTTGTGCAGATGCCACAGTGGGGTAAAACCAGACAGGATTGCCAAAAAAAAAGCTAAAAATTATGCTTTTCTAGGATATGTCCAGTGCAGGTCTGTCAGTTGTGAAACAAGGAGGGAATTTGAAGGAGAGACAGGAAAAAAAAAGAGGAAGAAACTGGAAGAGCAAAGTGGAGGTTTAGGATGGAGTGGATGGAAAGCAGTGGGGGTGGGATGAGTGAAGGAATGTCACAGAGGGGGGAAAGCAGAGGGTGAAGGGAAACAGGAAACTCTGTGGGAAGATAAAGGGAGGCTGGTGATGTGAAATAAAGAGACAAGGCTGAGGTTCCTGAGGACAGGGATAATGACAAATTGCTCCCAGGGAGGGGGGAGCTGAGGAGAGGCCAGCAAAGGGAGCAGGGCTGTGGAGAGAAAATGTGTGAGGGAATGAAAGGAGGGGAGAGATGAGGAAACACTGGAGATGCACTTCTAAAAACCAGAATTGCATCCTCATTCTGGGTTCAAACCGTGGCATTTTGAGCCAGGGTCAAACCTCTGTCCCCAGCCTGAGAGATTTTTCCTCTTCTCCTCCTAAGCCCATGGAGGGAACAGGGCAAAACCTTTCTGATGGGCTCTGCTGGGCTGATGTGTGCACAGAAAATGGATCACATCCACCCTGACACCCTCAGAGAGGGAAAATGTGGGATGGTGTGGGCTCCAACAGCCCGGCCTGTGGGAAATTACTGCAGAGGAGCAGATCAACTCACGAACTCCCAGCTTGGGACTTGGGTGATTTTAGCAGGAATTAAAGTCCATCGTGTCTTTTATTCAAACCTGTCATTAATATGCCAAGCTCCAAAACTCCAGTAAATATTATGGAGCCTGACAACTTCCTTGGAAGCCGTGGCTTAAGCCTGTGGCCAGCTTTTGGTGTGCAAATTGTCTGATTTTGTAAAAGGTTTAGGGCGAATTAGCTGCTCTGTAGGTTATAATAGAATATTTATGCTGCATGGAATTTAACTGGGTCCCTTAAGGGAAAGGCCTATTGGATTTAATGGGGGTGAAACCAAGGGAGGCTTTAGAGAGTTAAGTGCTGGCTGTTCTGGGGTATTAAAGGAACTGTCTGTTGTTGAAATTAAAGGCCCCAATTCATCACGTTAAGTGACCACATGGTGAATTTAAGTGCTGTGTGAGTCACTCATCCCTGCCACTCCTTTCCCTTTGCATCATGGAAAAAATCACCCCTGGCATCGCTCACATCTCCCATTTCCACCCAGATCCCCTATCACAGAATCAGATTTGGGTTTGGAAGGGACCTTAAAGCTCATCCCATCCCACCCCCTGCCCTGGCAGGGACACCTCCCACTGTCCCAGGTGCTCCCAGCCCTGTCCAGCCTGGCCTTGGGCACTGCCAGGGATCCAGGGGCAGCCACAGCTGCTCTGGGCACCTGTGCCAGGGCTTCACCACCCTCACAGGGAGGAATTTCTTCCCAATATCCCATCTAAACCTGACCTCTTTCACTTTCAGGCCATTCCCCCTCATCGTTGGGAAAAGCCTTTCTCCACTTTCCTGTAGCCCCTTTAAGTACTGGAAGGACAAAGTCTCCCAGCATTGCTTCTGGACCATGGCAGCGAGCTGAACTGGGGCTTTGCAGGGTTTCCAGAGCCATTTCTGAAATCCCAACGAGCTGGATAAAGATTGGGCTGAGCCCTAAAGCATCTCCCTCCCCGAGCTGTGCCGTGGAGCCGTGTCCTGACTGATGCCAGCGTTCCAGGGGGCGCTGGAGCAGCAGGGCCCAGCACAGGGCTGGGCAGTGAGCCCTGGCAGCAGAGCAGCAAGCCCAGCCCTGTCTCTCTCTTCTCTCTCTCTCTCACAGGTGATGAACATCCGCAGGGTCCTCAACAGAGTGGAGAAGCCTCAGGGCCTTTACCCCAACTTCCTGAGCCCGGTGACGGGGAGCTGGGTGCAGCGTAGGTATCACCCTGCCTGCCCCTGCCTGCAGCATTCCAGCCTTCCCATCCTTCCCCAGGGGAGCAGCAGCACCTGCCAGAGCGGGCTGTGGAACATGAGATAAGCCAGGCTCTGCAGGGTGCAGGGCAGGAATTGTGTGTCCAGCTGAGTGTCCCAGCTCCAGAGGGACAATCTGGGTGTCCCTGCACGGGGGGATGGCACATGGTCCATCACGCAGGGACTGGGAAGCAGCACAGCCCTGTGAGATTCCCCTCCAGTGTGGCTGCAGCAAGTGAGGAACCACCTGGAGAGGCAGAGGGTTTGGAGGAGCCTGGGGTCCCCCTCGGATCCAGGGATGAATTCTCCTGTGCATTCCTGTTCCTGTTACCATGGTAGCCCTGCAGAGAGTGATTTGGGAAGGAAGGATGAGATGAACATTTTCCTCATCTCCTGCACTGGAGCTGTGGCATCGGGGAGATGCTGCTCTGGTGGGCAAGGGGAGCAATAATCAGGGAAGGTCTTGGAGAGAGCAGGGGAATTCTGGAAGCACCCAGGGCAAGGTGACACATGGGGTAGAGACTGTGCCCCTCCTCTCAGGCCACCCAGGGGCAGAAGTTTGCCCTGTGGTAGGAGCAGGAGATTCACTTCTGCAGCTGTGCCCTGATCTCTGACCTCCACTTTCTGCTCAGTTATTGATCTGCTTCCTTTGGCTGCTGGATTTGATATTGTCAAAGTCTCTTTCTGCAGAGACTGGTTTGAACCTGTCAGTGGGTGACATTCATTATCTAGGCAGGTTACTCTGAGTCCTTGTATTACCTGGTGTCCCCGTGCTTTGTTGCACTTTTTGCTGGGCTGGATCACTCCAGACCTTTCCCACTGCTGCTTTTGTGGCTCTGCTGGCAACAGGCAGGGACAGAGCTCTGGCTGTGAGCAATCCCTGACCTTTAACTGGCAGGGCTGGTCCCAGCAAAGTGTCTGGGATGGTCACAGTTGTCCCATTAAACCAGAGCTGCCCTTTGGTGCTGTGAGGAAGCCCTCATCTCTTCTGCCACGAATTTAATTCTATTTCCTGTCTGCAGATTTCACTGCATTGCCCTGAACTGGCTGATGTGAAGAGGGACCTGTTGGTGCTTTTCAGAGCACATTAAAAGCATCCTCTGATTGCTTGTGCTGGGACAGGCAGATTCCTGCCAAAGGCCTGGAAATTTCCTGACTCCAGACAGACTTTCACGAGCTGTCTGTTGCTCAGGATATGACCTTGGCATCTGACTCCATATTCCAGGGAGAGAGAAGAGTGATCTGCCCTTCTGCATCTCCAGTGCTGCTGGGGAGGAGCAGATGAGGACCAGAGCAGGGAGGTGTCTGCAGCCTCCCTGGAGGGGCCAGGCTCTCATTTTCTCTCTTGTCATTAAAGCTCTTTGCAGGGAGCTGTTTTCCTTGAAATTGCTGTGATTTTCTTAAAAGGTGTATCTTTGACCTGGCTGACTGAGCAGATGCAGTAAATGAAGAGGCTGTGGTGCACCTCTGCGAGTGCAGTTGTTACCTGTGGGAAATGAGAGCCCAGTCCCCTACTGAAGGCAGGGATTGATTTATGCAGAGTGCCTGGGAGGCAAACGCTGCCAGGGCTGCTGCCATATGGAAAGCAATTATGTACCAGGGCTGCAGCTTTGGTGAGTTTATGAATGACACACTGAGGATCACAGGGCTGCTCTTTAAAGGCAAGGCTGTGTTTGCAAATCCTCTGCCCTCTCTCCTCGCACGGAAGCCGGGTGTTTAATCTCATTGTTTTGCTAGGGATTATGCCCTGGATCATTGGACACAGTGTGTCAGGGATGTTTGCTCTTCAGGTCAGGAAAATGATGCATGGCTGTTGGTTGCTGCTGCTGGGAGGATTCAGCATTTGGAATAAGCCTCGGGACTTTATCTGCGTACAAGGAGAGGGGAAACAAAAATCTGAGCAGCTCTGAACACCTGCTGCACGTGCTTAGCTGGGAAATGAGGGTGGTGCAGAGCCAGGGGTGGACACTGTTAATTAACAGGGATGGCTCAGTGCAGGGAGGGTAATTTGTCTTGCTCTCCTAAAAATGGGAGTGCTTTAAAGAGCGAGAACGCTGCTGTTCCCTCCGTGGTACAGTTTGAAGCTGTAAATCCATCCAGCAGCTCCCCCCAGGCACAAACCTGCAGCTGTCAGGCCCATTTCACACTGCAATTCCTCAGCACCTCCTGGAAGGTCAGAGCAGGGGGTGCTCTGAGCAGACAGCCTCAGAAACTTGATTCCTGCAGAGGAAAATATGCAGTGCACATCCCTGTCCCTGACTTTATCATTTTAATGTGCCAGCAACCCCCAGCCTTCCCCAGGGCTCCGAGTCCCTCTGTGAGCCAGGAATACAAATGGCAAAGCCCAGGAGTGTCCCCACAGCCCCTTGCTGGCAGCTCTGTGGGATCCAACACCTCTCCTTCCTTTCCTGAGGCAGGGAGACAGCTCCCAGGGGCTCCATCGAGATGGAAATCTATCAATACCCACCGCTGCTTTTGGTTTATGAGGGTGGATTTATGATGATGGCTCCATAAACAGGAAGCATCTTCACGTTGCAGCATAAATAACTTGTAAAATAAGGCCTCTGAATGGTTCTGGTAAGGGATACTAATGCTCTGGAAAAATGACAGAACGTTTTTCTCCTGATTGCACTTTCCACCTTTCTTCCTTTCTGAAAAGCAATGTTGCAAGCTCTCCCCAGGAAACTGGGAAGAGGAAGGAGAGAACAAGGGCATTAAATAGGATGTGATTGTTTCCCCTTTGTACAGCAGCTGCTCATTGTATATCATGAACCTGAAGCTCTTTTCTGGCTTTCCCACCACAGACCACGTCTCCATCGGGGGGCTCGGGGACAGCTTTTATGAATATCTCATCAAATCCTGGCTGATGTCAGACAAGAAAGACTCTGAAGCTAAAAAGATGTACGACGATGCCTTGGAGGTGAGGAGGCAGGTGCTGCTCTGTGGATTTTGGGTGGGACATGGTTCATAAGAAGGTTTCAGACCTCCAGAATAAGTCTTTGGGTTTCCCTGGTGCTCACTCCTGTCACTAAGTGACACTTGAGTAAGTTTTACTTGCTGTCCGCTCTGCTGAAATCCTGATTTTCATCCCTTCAGGCAATAGAAAAGCATTTGGTGAAAAAATCTGCAGGAGGCTTGACCTACATTGCTGAGTGGAGGGGTGGCATCCTGGATCACAAGATGGGCCACTTGGCCTGCTTCTCTGGGGGCATGATTGCCCTGGGGGCCGAGCACGCCCAGGAGGACAGGAGGCAGAGGCACAGGGAGCTGGCAGCAGAGATCACCAGCACCTGCCACGAGTCCTACACGCGCTCAGGTAACCCGGGGGGCACCCCCAGCCCCGGGGCATTGCCTGGCAGCAGCGCCAGGGTTCTGTGCCTCAGCAGCACCTGCACCCCTGGCAGGTGGAAGGGACAGGAGTGTGCTGTGTGCAGCAGCAGCTGGAGCAGAGGGACAGGCAGCTGGGAGCTCCTGGGGCAGAGCTGGGCATGGACCCGGGGCTGGATGCTGGTGCTGCCTCCCAGCAGGGCTCCAGGCTGTCCTTCCACACCCCTCTGCAGGCAGGAGGGGAGGGCTAGCAGGGGTTAATTGCAGAGTGTCCCTTTATGGAGCAGAGCAGCTGAGAAGCCCAGCAGGGCAGTGCTGGAGGCCTGCAGCTGCTGGTGGGAACCAGGAAAACAGAGTTACTGGGCCTCTCCAACTGTCTGAGTCTTCCTTTCACAAGCTCAGGACAATTTCTCTCACCACCCAGAGCTTTGGAGAGCAGTGAGTGGACATGATGAGGGCCTGGGTTGGTTCTCTGCCTGCAGGAGCTGCTTTGGACACCCCTCCTTTCTTTGTAGGCATCTCTGCAGCTCCTGTGAGGCTGCAGGCAGCTGAGGCAGCTCTCCAGGACCTTGTCAGGCACAGGTCTGTCCACAACTGCATCCAAGGATTGTTCCACACCTTCCCCACACCAGCCAGCCCAGTTTGGTGCCCAGCATGTTTGCCCAATAAACTCCAAGCTAACCTGAAATGATGCTTGCAAATAACTCTTTTGCCGCCCTGCAGCACTCACAGAACTAAACCAAACCATCTGAGCTGACAGCCCCGTGGCTGTGGGTGCCTGGAGCCACTTGTCACCATCAGGGAGGACAGCAGCAGCTTGCCCAGGCTGCTGCAGTGCTCAGCAGTGCAGGGAGTGCCTGTGCACAGCCCCCAGCTGCAGCACACACAGAGCAGGGCCCAGGGAAGGTGTGCAGAGTCCTTAGAGGGAGATAATGACTCCTTGAAGCTCAGCACTGGGGCAGACACAGCCAGAGGAACCTCGTGGCATGATCACAGAATTATGGAGTGGTTTGGGCTGGAAGGGAGCTTAAATCCCATCCCATTCCACCTCCCACTGTCCCAGGCTGCTCCAAGCCCCATCCAGCCTGGCCCTGGACACTTCCAGGGATCCAGGGGCAGCCACAGCTGCTTGAGGAAACCTCATGAACAATTTTTTTCCAGCGGGGAGAGGGTTGGTGTCAAAAGCAGGGATCTCAGTGCTGCACAGTGCTTGCAGGGGACTGGGATTCTTAACCAAAGACCAACATTCTCCTGATGTTGTTTATAAAACCAGTGCAGTCAGCTGAGCCTTTCCCATCATCCCGATCCCTTCTCTCCAAAGGCGCTGCGGAAGAAAAGGCTTAACAAAGCCTTAGCTAAACCCTGGCATCCTGAGCAGCAGGAAGGCAGCTGGGTGGTGTCTGTGTCACCCTGGCAGTGACAGGGCTGTGTGTGCTTGTCCCCAGACACCAAGCTGGGCCCCGAGGCGTTCCGCTTCGACGCGGGGAGCGAGGCCACGGCCACGCGGCTCAGCGAGCGCTACTACATCCTGCGGCCCGAGGTGGTGGAGAGCTACATGTACCTCTGGAGGCTCACCCACGACCCCAAGTACAGGCTCTGGGGCTGGGAGGTGGTCCAGGTAAGGCTGCAGAGGGCACAGAGCTCAGGGGGTCGCTGCATTCCTGTGGAAATCTTTGCTTCGGCGGGTGGAAGGAGAGGAAATTATCTCAGTTGTGTTAAACGCTGAGATACGTCAGAAATGCTCGAGGCCACGTTGTGTGGGGCTCTGAGAAGCTTGGTCTAGTGGAAGGTAACCCTGTCCATGGCATGGGGGTGGAACCGGGTGATTTTTAAGGTTCCTTTCAACCCAAATTGTTCTCAAACCCATGAGCAATGGGGCAGGAATACACAAAGTGCCTCAGTGCTGTGTGTTATCTCTGCTGTGGATGTTTTCTTCTCCCCTGTGGGCTGCACTGCCATCAATCCCTCAGCCAGCTCAGGTGGCTGCTATTTCCCTTGCCGTTCCCATTGGAGCCAGGCTGATTCCCAGAGCCTGGAGTAACCCTGGAGTAGCTCCTCAGTGAGGGACAGGAAACCCGGAGCTGGATTTGTAAACTGGTTTGGAATGCAGCCCACGGTGATGGCTGGGGGATGCTGAGGGTTCTGTTCCTCCCCCAGGCCCTGGAGAAGCACTGCAGGGTGGAAGCTGGTTTCTCTGGAATCCGAGACGTTTACACCACCACGCCCACCCACGACAACATGCAGCAGAGCTTCTTCCTCGCAGAGACCCTGAAGTAAGTCTGGGGTCACAGGGGCTCTCCAGAGCAGCACAATTCCTGCAGCAGATGCTAAAGGAGCCTCAGATAATACGGGAGAAGTCTTCTCTTCCAGGGGGAGGTGTCCCTGCCCAGGGCAGGAGGCTGGAATGAGAGGAGCTGTCAGGATCTTTCCAACCCATTCTGGGGGGGAAGCTGGGCAAGGCTGCAAAGCTTTGGGGGTTTCCTGCTGCAGAACCTCTGCTGCCTTTGGCTCCCTGGAGGTTCCTGCTCAGGAACTGGGTTTGAAGGGCTCTGCTGTGATCCAGAGCTGGGTTAAATGGGAAGGGTGGAGATTTTCCAGGGAGTTGGGAATGTGTCACATGTAGAGGCAGCAGCCCCAGCACATCCTGCTGCCTGTGCCTGCCTGGAGTCCCTGCTGGGCTCCTCTAACCCCTGTGTGTCCCTCTCCTGTGGCTCCAGGTACCTCTATCTTCTGTTCTGTGAAGATGATGTGCTGTCCCTGGAGGATTGGGTGTTCAACACCGAGGCTCATCCCCTGCCCATCAACCACACGGACTTTAGAGCAGCAGTGCAGCCCTGAGGCCCCTGCCCAGCTCCTGCTCCCCCAGCCTGGGCAGACTCTGCTTTTCCTTTCCATTGAAGGAATTCCTGTTGTTCCTGAAATGGTATTTTGGGGCACTAGTCCAATTCCGGACAGTATTTTCTTGGGAAGATGAACCATGACTAAGCACCTTCTTTTCCTCTGTGAGGAGCTCTGTTAGGCTGATGATGAGATGTTTATTCTGGGCCATACTGTACACAGTTCATAGACATTCCTTTATACAGAGAATTTATATGAAATCCACTGATTTTGCTTTATAGTGGCCAAAGGACTGGAAGTTTGCCATAAAATAGACTTTACACACACACACACACCCTCCTTTCCTTTCTCTGTTTCATTTCTGCCTTTTATCTGCTCGTGGATTTATCACCTTTCCAGTGAACAGTTCTCAGTACTCTTTCTGGTGCAGGGCTCTGGGGGCTCCAAGAGGGACAGGGGAACAAGGAAGGGGAGTTGTCCTTGGTGTGGGAGAGCAGCTGGCACTCTTGGGGATGGCTGAGGAGCCAGCTGAGAGCCCAGGAGTGAAGAGAGGACGGGGAAAGGTGATGTTTTAGTGGGAAAATAAGATGAACAGACCCTGCACAGACAGGAGCAGCCTCAGGTTGGAATTTGCAGGTTTCAGGCCCTGCTGCTCCTGGGGGACTGGAGCCAGCCTGATCCCTGCTGGAGGGATGACTCTGCAGGACAGGAGCAATCCAGGAGGCTCCTGGAGTGGATTGGTGATAAATTCCTTCTCCAAGGGACACAGGAGCCAAGAGAGGGGCTCTGCTGACCCCAAAATGAAGATCCAAGGCAGCTCTGGCCATGGCTGGTGAGTTGAGCATCCCTGAGGGCAGCAGGGAGGGGGGAAGCTCCAGCAGAGCAGGCTTGGACCTCTCCAGAGGGGCAGGTGACACAGCCCTGGGGCCAGGTGGCCCTGCCAGGGCAGGGACTGGCACAGGGGGACCACAGAGGTGCCCCCAGCCTCAGCCATCCGGTGACTCTGTGGTGTCAAAATTGTAACTAAACCAAAACCTGGCTGCAAAATCCTTGCTCCTGATGTATTTTTATATACTTTCTTCTGTGCTCTTAAAACACATTTGCCACCCATCACATCTCATTTAACTTTCCTTTGTCGGTGGTTTTTTTTTGTGTTTTTCTACTTTTATTTGGAACTAAATGTTACGAGTCACTTGTAATAATTTTACTGCTGTAATAGTCAGATCTGTGAAACAGAATAAAAGTCTTGTAAAATAAAAAGCCTGTTGGGGTTGATCCTGTAAAAGATCCGTTGCTCTGTGCTTGGAATAAGACAAGACTGGTGGATTTAAAGAGGTTTGTGCAGTAGAAGTTGATTTCTAGGGGAATCTAGGCAGTGTTTGACAGCAAGTCCCAGGCCTCTTAAACTGCTGGATCTGGGATCAGCATTCCCTCTGATCACTGCAAAGCTCTGTGGCCCTGAGGGATGGAACATTTTTGTTCATCCTTGTGACATCCTCGTGACAATTGGTTCGTTCAGCAACTTGGGAGGGAAATAAAGTTGCTTTGAGCAAGTTGTGAAAACAGAAAACGTTGTTTCTAAATTCCTGCCTTTGTAATTCCCTGAGAGAAATAAGATTGTCGGATGGGGACTTAGCATTATGCCAGGGATAAAGCTGCTGCCTGGTAAGCCTGGCCTAGAGGAATGGTTATTGGTAAATAAACATCTCGGGAGTGAGCTGTGTTATCCGGGAGATTTGGGGATCGGGAAGCTCTCGTAGCTCAAAGGATTTTGATAATGGATTAAGGGAATTTCTTAAGTAAGAACGGCCTGCTCTTGGAATAACATGGAACGCTTTGCCTGGCAGAATTTAAACTCCCCCAAAATAAACACCGTGGTTCTGGTTTCCTTTAGGAACAGATCCTGGTGTTAGGTGAGAGCTCCGTGGTTGGTTTCCCTTTCACACAAGTGAGTGGGAGCATCCCACACCCTTCCAGAGGAAGTTCCCTGCAGCTCAGTGGCCACAGCACAAAGCAGGAGGTGTTTGAGCTGCCCTGAGGAGGCAAAGCTGATCCATGACCCTGCTCCCAGGAGCTCCGTGCCAGGCACAGCTTTAGGCTGCAAGCGGCCGCGCTCGAACGTTTCCGATGGTGCCAAGGCAGCTCTGCCAATTCCTCTGCCTGGGCTCCCAGATATCCCCTGAAATCCCCAGGCATTAATCACAGGCACCAAGCTCAGCGTGGCCGTGGTTAGCAGGAGTCCAGATTTACTCCCAGGATCAGCTTTGTTCCAGGGCCTGGCCTTGATCCCCACCAGGGATTTTTCTGTCCCACAGCAATGCAGGTGAGGGGAATGTTTGTCCTGCTGGTGCCTTGAAATGCTTCTGCTCCTCCCTTCCCCGAGCCTTGGCTGGATGCTCCTGAACCCTGCCTGTGGGAGCAGGGGCTGGATCCCACCCCAAATTCCTCCTGCCAGGTGGGATTTTCCTGCCCAGAGGGAACCCCTTGGTTTCCAGGCTTGGAGCAGGTGAATAAATGGAGTTACACTGAACCAGAGGTTTGGCTGTAAATGCCCCATGGAAAGGATCTGGGGAGATGTGTGTCCTTCAGCTGCTGCCTGCCTTCCAGTCTCAGGTATGTGGGAATTCTGTTGTTTTTTGGCCTTGTTTTTCCTGCTTGCAATGCCACCAGCCTGGGTTATTGCCCATTTCCCCTGGAACATTCCACTTCTACTTCAGAAGCTGTGATTACCATCTTAATTTTCACCATCAGAGCTTGTGGCTCTCTTTTATATCAGAAGGAATTTCTTGTAAATGAAGTTCTGATAACAGAAAGCTGCATCAGTGGTGGAGGTGAAAACTCTCCCCTATCACTTGTACAACCACGGGCTGCTGTTGCCTGGCCTGCACAGAGATAAGACAAAACCATCCAGAAAACAAATGCACCTTTTTGTAACCCACACTTCATTTTTACAGCATTATTAAATTCCCTGGGAAGGCTTTCAGCAGAATTGGTTATTGGATTCAAAAGCCTGGCAGCCAGAGTATTTTTCCACATAGGTTTTGATCTGATCCCTTTATCTGATTGTTTCAGATGTGATGCACGAGCTCTGGCTCCCAGGGCCAGCAGAGTCCCAGCAGCTCCTCCTGAGCACGTCTGGGGCTTTGGCTTCTCTCCCTGTGGAGCCTCTCCATAAAACTCCTGCTTTGTAAAGGATTTTGTGTAGGGTTGCATCCTCCTGACAAGGAAAGGCCAAGGAGGAGTTGGGAATGCAAGGCACAGGCTGCCCTGCAGCTGAAGGGTTTGCTTTGAAATGCCTCAAACTCCCATTTCCTTTGCTGGCTGTGCTTTTTCTGGGATGAACTCTCTGATTTCCATGTCTGTGAAGCTTTTATCACCTCTGGTTTTCTTGTCCCCTTCAAACCAGACCTGGATGCTCCTTGTTCCTCTGGGTTTTTCACCCCTGCTGCTACCAACCCCTCACCATTTTCCTGATTTTCAGCCCAACTTTCTCCCTCCTGACCAAGGGGAAATCTGAGATAGTTTTTCCTGCTGGGTGGAAATCTTCCCTGTTATTATTTATAGGATTCCCTTTGATCCAGGTGTGCCTGGGTGGGCCCCACGGCAGATGTGTGGATATTTAACATTCTTCCTGAGTGTTGTAATCCCAGGACCCAGCACTGGAGAGCCAGGAGTTGTTGGGTTTGTTCTCTTTCGAGGAGCAGCAGCCAACCTGAATTATTTCACCTTTTGCCTTTCATTCTCTTTCCCATCAAAGAATTCCCCTGTTTCTCACCTTTATGTGGTGGCTGATGACACTGGAAATGGTTCAGGCGTAAAACGAGCCCTTCTGCCTCTCATCATCCAAACAGAATCACCTCAGCTCTGCCACCAACCACCTCCACCAGCTCCTGCCCCCTCCTGCTCATTTCCCAGACATTTATCCTGTTCCAAACTCATCCCATTACATCCTGTGGTCCGTGCTGGGTTATTCCAGGGAAGCAGCAGCTCTGCACCCCTCGCTGCCCAGCAAGTTTTAAAGCACATCTGCTCCAAGTGCTGAGCTCATCCCCACCTGTCCCTGCTCCCAACGTCATTTCCATGCTCTTGCTAATCCTGTTCCTCCCCACGGCCCAAGGCATGACCGGAGCAGAGTTTCAGGGAAGTTTTCCACTGTGCTGCAGCCGGCAGAAGGAACTTCCTTCTTCCTCCCTCAGTGCAACAACCCTGACGTGAATCACAAATATCCCACTTGGTTCCACTGCTGGGCTCCTCTGCCCGGTCCCATCCTCATCCTCATCCTCCCTCCTCCTTCTCTTAATGGCTTGGTCATGCTCTCGCTCATCTCCATCCCGAGAGTTCTTTAAACCTAAAACAAAAACGATTAGGCAGGCTTAGGATACAGCAGAGCTTCAAAGGATTAAACGCTGACGCTTGCTGCTACCCTCGGAGAGATCAAACGCTCGGTGCTGTTGGCCCTGCAGCAGAAATCTTCCCCAGCAATCGGGGGATTGGAGCAGGATTGGGAGCACGGAGGAGCAGGAGGATGAGGAATGGGGAGGGATTAAAATGAATAAATATGCGTGTCTTGGCCCAGCCGCCCCTAAGGGACAATGTGACAGCAACGCCACGGCCGCGTGGAGGGACCTGAAAACGTGGGGAGGTTGAAAAGTTTGGGGTGGAAAAGACCCAAAATGTGGCGTGGTGGTAAAAATGACCCAAGCCGTGGGGATTAAGCTGGAGAAAGGAGGCTCAGCACCATCACCATTCCCATCCCCTAATTCCCATCCCTAGGGCTCAAACCTCAGCGGAATCACTGCAAGTGAACCCACAGACCCCTGTTTTGTAAAAGAAAATACCCAATTTGGAGAGCTCTAACCACACAGAACTGCAGGACACGGGTGGTTTTTGCAAGCACAAAACAAGTTGAGGGTTTTGTTCTTTGTGGGAAAAGCTTAATTAAGGATAAAATGCCCCTGTGGAAATGTGGGGATGGACACACAGCGCTCCCTCCCATGGATAATAAAAGCAAAGTCCTTGGAGAACACTGAGGAGAAGGAGGTTCATCCCTCCAAGAGCCCTCACAGCAGAGACATTTCAGCCCAAAAAGTGCTTCTTCCTGAACTAGTGCCGGTCATTTAAGACTAAAACGAGGTTTTATCCTGAAGAGTGCCGCTCATTTATCACTAAACAGAGGTTTTCCCTAACAGGACGACGTGGATCTAACACTAAAACACGTCTTTTCCTTATCGGGTGCCGGTCATTTAACACTAAAACGAGGTTTTGCCTGACAGAGCCATGGTCATTTAACACTAAAACATGCTTTCCCCTGACCGTGTGCCGGTGATTTAACACTAAACAGAGCTNCGAGGCTGAGGGAGCGGCACCGGGCGGGCACCGGGGCCGAGGGAGCGGCACCGCGGCTGAGGGAGCGGCACTGGGGCCGAGGGAGCAGCACCGGGCGGGCACCGGGGGCCGAGGGAGCGGCACTGGGGCCGAGGGTGCGGCACCGGGCGGGCACCGGACAGAGGGAGCGGCACCGGGGCTGAGGTGGCCATAGCCAGGCTGAAGTGACCACTAGGCATTGATGGAGTCAGAGGGGGCCATAGCCAGGCTGAAGTGACCACTAGGCATTGATGGAGTCAGAGGGGGCCATAGCCAGGCTGAAGTGACCACCAGGCTTGGGGTGGCCACTGGGCTTGAGGTGACCACCAGGCATGGGTGGCTGTGGGGGTTAAGGTGTCTCTGGTGTTCGGGTGACCAGCAGGCATTGGTGAGTGTGGCCAGCCCGAGGTGACCACGAGGCAGGCATTGGTGAGTGTGGCCAGCCCGAGGTGACCACCAGGCATCAGTGGGGGTTAAGGTGGTCACTGGGGCTGAGGTGACTGCTGAGCTGTGGTACCACACTCCAGTGGACATGGAGGTGGCCACTGCCAGGCTAAGGCTCTGCAGAGCTCTGGTGGCCACTGGGCTTGAGGCAGCCGCAGGGAGTTGGGGTGGCCAGCACCAGGCTGAAACCAGCACTGAGCTGTGGTGGCCACTCGTGACCAGCAGTGACCCTGGGTCCAGCCCCTGGCCCTGCTCTGGGCTCTCATCTCACACCTCTTCTGCCTCAGAAGGTCACTGAGAAGCAGCAAAATAAGAGAGAGCTGGAGAACAGGAACAGTTTTTTTCTGGGGTTTGTGTTTGGGGTTCTTGTTTTAAATGAGGCTGATTGACTGTTTTTGATTGTAATCCATGTAATTCCAGTGGCTGAGGATGCTTTGGAGATCTCCTTTGTGGGAGATTGCACTCCCCTGACTCGGTGCTTCAGCCCTGAGCATCTGAGGAGGTTCTGGGAAAAGAGCAGATTTCTCCTTCCTGATAATCTTCTAGTACAAAAAGAAGTGTTTTTAAAGGATATTTTTAAAGGACGCCTCTTTCTTTGTCTCTTCTTGCATTGCAAAAAGGGACAAATGGTTTAAACAAGTTAATTAGAAGAGTTTTCCGACAGGGACAGGAGGGTGAGGATGTTCTCACAGCCTGACAGGTCTGCGGGAGGTTTGTTTTTCTGGAGGACAGGGAGACAGTTGTCACTGAGTGCTGCTGGAGAGGAGAACAAAATGTGAACAGCCCAAGATTTTTATTTTTTCTTCCTCTTGCTTCAAACATATGTCTTGTCTCTTCCTATGGAAATGTTTATTTAGCTGAACAACCCACAAGCAGGTGGGAGAGGAGAGCTCTTTGTGGAAACCACAGCTCTGTTCCTCTACAAAAACACCAGAACAGATCAATCCTACCCCTCTGGCACAAACAGGGAAGTTGTCTTCCTTATAATCCCAGATTAAAAAGAGAAAGGAAAAAACCAACAAGTTCTGTGAGCTTTCTTTGATGTGAACGTTACCAGAAAGCAAAAGGCCAGGCCCTGACATCTCTGTCTGCTTTTTAACATCGTTTTTGTCACCCCTGGTGTCCAAATGCAGCAGGGCTGGAGTGTTCTCCACGGGAGCCTTTGTTCCTCCGTGGCTGGGTCTTTTCTGCAGCTGGGTGGGTTCTCCTGGGTGCCCCTGATGGGGGTCAGTGCTCAAGCCGTGGGTCAGTGCAGCTGAGGGATGTGCCCGTGGCTCTGTCTGGACACTGCCTGTGGGGTGCTCGTGTCCAGCACCTGTGATCCCAGCTCGTGTCCTGCTGTCTCAGAGGTGTTCCCGTGTCCCTCCTGCCTCCAGCCCCATTCAGGGAGGGGGAAAATGACTTTTCCCCACATTCCAGCAATACAAATTCCAACCCCATCCCTCGGGGTCCGCACCTGTGAAGTGCAAAATGAAGAGAGGCTCTGAAAGACTCAGCGGAGGAGTTGTGCTGTGCTGAGGAGAGCAGAGGCTCTGGAGCATCCCTTTGGAGCTCAGCACATATCCAGGACAGGCTGCCCTGCCCAGGGGAAGCTCCTGCTCCCTGCCCAGGGCTCTGAGCTGCCTCCCAGACCGGCAGTGATGGCAGTTCATGAACCGTGTGCCCAGCACAGGTCAGATCTGAGGCTGGGAGAGGTTTGTGTGAGCCTGGCAGATGTGGCAGCACCTGCAGCCAGGTGCTCAGCAGAACTGAGAGCTGTTTCCAGAGCCAAGGATGCTCATCCTCATCCATTCAGGAAATAAAAGCAGGTTAACTGTGGACAGTCCACCATGGATTGTCCCTGTGCACAAATAACCATCTCCCTTCATTTTTTCATGTCCTTGGCCATGTCCTCATCCAGATCTTCGTTTTGAGTTCCAGGTTTTCTATTTCAGTCTGTCTCAGTCCTGGAACTGCCCTGGAAGGCTCTTAAGTGCTTTTGTAGCTGCAATTGATGGGAGCAAAGCCTTCCAGGCTGCATTAGTGCTGCTTCAGGCTGGCAGGCAGCAGATGGAAAATAAACTGGTTCAGGAGCTCTGGGGATGGTGGTGGTGCTGCAGGCAATGGAGAGCAGGCACGGATGAACAGCAGAATGCAGAGTGTTTGTGCTCCCAGCTCCGGGCTCTTGTGGGGGTGGCAGGGCAAGCTGGTGGATCCTGGGGCATGTGCCAAGGGCTGGCTGGCACTGAGGGCTCTGTCTCACCTGCTCTGTGTCTCTCCCTCCTCTCACACCAACCTGGAGCTCCTGCTCTGCCTCCAGGTTGTCCCTTTCCGTTCAGACTGAGGAGTGGGAATGTCTGGAAGCAGCCAGAGCCCCTCTGGGGCTGCTCCAAGGGAGACATCACCTTGGTGAGCCCTGTGGGGGCTTTGCAGAGGGAGAATCTGAGGCACAGAGAAGCTGGAAGTTTCTGGAAAAGACCGTGGGTTCTGTGACTCCCTGATGGATGGCTGAGGGAGCAGGGAGCCAGAATATTCCCTGCAGTTCCGAGGCTGGAGGTTTGGAGGGGCACTGACCAGAGCAGAGCAGTTGTGCTGGAGTGGATCCCACCACAAATGGAAGTTTCTAATTCCAGTGGCTCAGCTTTTGTGCTTTTGGAATGTGGTCCTCACATATTTGACTGCCTTTGTTTCAGTGCACATGGTTTATCCCAGCAATCACCACCTCCAGGTGCTCCCAATATCTGCAGGTTTAGGACTAACTAGCTGGAAAAAGTGGGGACTTTTTGTGACAAAAGGCACTGAACGTGAGCAGATGGTTCAGTTGGAATTACTCAGGCAGATGTAGGTTCAATATCCTCGTGCCAGCAGTTCCTGGACACAGATCCCTATTGCACATAGCACCAAATCCTGCCAAGGGGTGTTAATCTTTCCCCTGGATGTGCTGGGAGGAATGGGGATTAACTCCAGAGGGGCCAGAGTGGACTTCTGCAGCAGGCTCCAACAAAATCTCACTTGTCTTCTTCCCAAAACCAGGAGCTGGCTCTGAAGTCCTTGGGGAATGAGGGGCTGTTCCTCTTCTCCTCCCTGGACACAAACAAGGACCTGTACCTGAGCCCAGAGGAGTTCAAACCCATCGCTGAGAAGCTCACAGGTAGGTTCCTGTCTGCCTTCCAGAGCCAAACATAATGAACTCCACAGCATGAATTCACTGAATATTTTATTCACCTCACTGTTTTCTGGTGCTGCTTTGGGTCTCATTTGCATGAAGAGAGGCTGTGAAGCTTTCCATGTTGTTGGAAAGGCTTAAGCACCAGACATCACTTTGACAAAGTGCAGTTTTTACAAGGTGGAGGATCCCAATGCTGGACTAGCAAAGTACATAAGTTACTTTGTCTGGAGCTTAAAGGGGATTTGGGATGGGTGGATGCAACAAATCCAGCTCAGCCCAGGCCAGGCCAGAAGCATCAGTGAGGCACAGAGTTCCATTCAGCTGGGGCAGCTCTCCTGGATGGCAGCTGTGGGAGATCATCTCTGGAGACTGTGTCAGCACAGAGCAAGTGGCTCTGCTGGTGCCAGGCAGGGAGAAGTGTGGGGATGACAATGGACAGTGGGGACACAGACAGGGTTTGCTTGTGCTCTCCTGGACTGGCTCCAGCACGTGCTGGGATCACTCCCAGGGGCTGTGAGCCTGCCTGGGCTTTGCAGTCAGGGGAACAGGGAATCATGGAATGGTTTGGGTTGGGAGGGACCTTAAAGCACATCCAGTGCCACTCCTGCCACAGCAGGGACACCTCCCACTGTCCCAGGCTGCTCCAAGCTTCATCCAGCCTGGCCCTGGACACTGCCAGGGATCCACAGCTGCTCTGGGCACCCTGTGCCAGGGCCTGCCCACCCTCACAGGGAACAATTCCTGCCCAATACCCAGCCTAAATGCATCCTCTCCCACTTTAAAGCCATTGAGTTGGTCCCCTTCCTCTTTAGTTCAGGCAGTCAAAGCTGGTCTGGGGATGGGTCTGAGTTCTGCTGTGTGGGGACAGCTGGGAAACTCCCAGTGCTCCTGGACTTGCCAGGATAAATGTGTAATCACTTCACAATTGCTTAAAAGGAGAGGGAGGGGAAACAGCTGCTTGAATTCCTGTCCTTTTGTCTAGGGGTTGCTCCAGACTCAGAATCAGAAGAGGAGGAGACGCCAGATCCAGATGGGGAGACTTTGTCCGTTGTGGCCAAATTCCAGCCCTTGGTCATGGAAACAATGACAAAGAGCAAGGATGGCTTCTTGGGAGTAGGTGTCCTGCAGGCCACAAATTCTGGGATAAACACATCTGCTGGGCTGGGGACAGCACCAGGAATACGTTGGGAGGGGGACGTGGTGCTGCTGCATCCCGTGGGATTTGCTGTGACAGGGACCTCGCTGCCTCCCTGAGCATTCCAGGGTTCCAGTGCACTCAGCAGTGCCCCAGTTAGAACACCCTTCCTGGGAAAGTGGGAGCAGCAGTTAGAGCTGGCTCTGCCTCAGCTGAGTGCAGAAGCAGTGGTGTTACGTGGCATGCTCCCCTCTCCTCTGTTACATTCTTGAAGGCTGACAGAACTGTTAGGTGAGGTAAGAAGAATTTGGGATGTGACACATACTTTTCCCCCTTTTTCCAAAGCCTCCCTACATCCATGACATCACTGCACGTTGGGAGACTCCACTCTGGGCTCTGACAGCGTCTTCTGTTCACAGATTTCTCACGTGGCTCTGTCTGGGCTCAGGAACTGGACAGCCCCAGCAGTCCCTATGAGTGTCCTGTTTGCCAGGCAGTTTAAAGCCTTTCTCCCTCCAAAGAATAATCTGGATCTTGGGGATCCGTGGTGGATCATTCCCAGTGAACTGAACATCTTCACTGGGTACCTCTCCAACAACAGATTTTACCCTCCACCTCCCAAGGGCAAAGAGGTGAGATATGAAACTCAGATTTTGTATGTGTATCCCTGAATTTTCCAAGAAAGCAGGAATTCTGTAGTGTATAGCCAGCACCTCAACTGGAGGTAAAACTGAGAGCAGGCAAAAGCTCTGGGTGTTTGTCACGGCCAGGTGAGGCTGACTTGAGCAGCTTCATTTTGTTTGGTCATTCCGTGGGATTTGAGGATAGTTTTTGGCAGAGAGGGGTTATTCAGGAAGGACCTGTGTGATCATTCCTGGTGGAGCAGTGGCCAGGGGAGCCTGTAGGTGACAAGTGGGACTCTGTGTGTGCTCAGCAGGTGAATGAGCTGTGCGTGCCCACCCCTGGGTGCTGCTGGTAACCGAGCCTGGTGGGATCAGTGATTGCACTCCCACCCTTCAAAGGCTGAGGCATTGGTGCAGGCAGCCTTGCACATCAGTTTGCTGTTCTGCCTGGGCTGATGGAAACCTGCAGACCATGGGAATGGCACAGAGACCATGGAAGATGGATTTATTTGTGACAGCAGTGCCTCGCTCTGTGTCCTTGGCGTGTGATTAGGTCGGTCCCTGAGCTGGGTGTTAAATCACAGCCATTCTCTCACCTTCCTGCTGGGGTGGGGGCTTGCTTTGGAGCTGTGTGGAGGAGCAGTTCTCATCCTTGCTCGTGCAATTCCTTGTCCAGGTGCTCATCCACAAGCTGCTGAGCATGTTCCACCCGCGGCCCTTCGTGAAGACGCGCTTTGCCCCGCAGGGAGCCGTGGCCTGCATCCAGGCCAGCAGCAGCTTCTACTACACCATAGCATTCCGGTGAGCCCCGGGGCTGGGGGACACCCCTGGGGCTGGGGGACACCCCTGAGCCTGTCCCCTGTGCCAGGGCAGCCCCTGGCAGTGCTCCCAGCACTCCCAGCACAGGAGTCATGGCATGAGCAGGGTGTTCCCAGGGGACACCAGGGGTGGTGTGGCTGGGAGGGAGGGAGGGGAGGGTGGTTCAAGCCAAAGGTCACCTGTGCTGCCAGTGTCACCGTGTCCTCATGCAGGACGTCACCCTTGGACTACCCCTGGGTGAAAGGGGAGGATCTGGCTAGCAAGGATTTTGTTAGATTTAGGTTAATCAGGGGGTGGAGTGTCTTTCCACAGAGTTGTTTTACTGCCTGATCAAGCTGGAGGCAGGGCTAAAGGGGTCTTGTTCTGTCCCTGTGTTTCAAGGAATGATAAAGTATTTCATCCTTCCTGGATGCCCAGTTCCAGAAGGCATGGATACTGGAGATGCTCCTGACCCAGGGCATCTGTTCCAGTCTTTCACCCTCTTCATTGTGTGACATGAAAAGCTTTTTAAGCTCCACCTCTCTTGCCCAGTTCAGGTTCATAATTTTGGCTGCCTGGAGACAGCTTTTCCCTGCTGTCCCCTGCAGTGCAGGATCCCAGCTGATGGCTCCTCTCTCCTTTCAGGATCCACGCTGAATTCCAGCTGAACGAGCCTCCAAACTTCCCCTTCTGGTTTTCCCCGGGGCAGTTCACAGGTTACATTGTCCTGTCCAAGGACTCTTCCCATGTCAGGGACTTCAGGCTCTTTGTTCCTAACAACAGGTACAGCTGTTTCCCTCTCATTTCTTGGAAAATCGAAGTGATTTGGGCTCTGCAGTTGCCTGTAAATGCATTTCTGCATCACTGAGGATCCCTGACCCACCCAGGGCCTGATTCACTCCCCAGTAACTGTCCCTTGGTACTGGGAGGATGGGGAGGGACAGGCAGGGTGTGGCAGGACTGGCAGTCCCAGTGCACTGAAGTTCAGCAAGGCCTGGTGCTCTTCCTCCAACAGATTTTTGTACTTGGAGTCTCACAGGTTAAGGTTTTGTGTGCAGAGCTTTGCACCAGCTCGTTCCTGCTCTCTGGCAGGGAGCTGGAAGTGTTTCAGGGGGAAGAAGCTTCAAATCTCTTTGCCCATGACGGGAGTGAAAACTCTATTACAACGTTACCCTGGCGACTCAACCCCAGTGGCTCTGTCAGCACATTTCCTACAGCCAGCAGACACTTTGGGCTCTGCCAGCAGCCTTTTCCTTCCAAAAAAACACTTTTAAAAGTTCAGCAGGATCAGCATGTGTGAGTGAAGTGCTGGGAAGGAAGAGGGAGCAAAGACATCTCTCTCTCCTGTCATCTGACAGAGCTCAGAGGTGTTGAGTGCGTTTTCCCAGAGTGCTGAGTGGGTACCTGGGCCCTGCTCCAGCTGGGATCTGGTGTTCCTGGGCTGGTGCAGGGAACACAGAGATCTCCAGAGGCTCTGGGTTCAGTGCTGACCTGCAAGAGGATGTTCCCATTTGTTTGAGGCTTCCTGTGCACAGCTTTATCTCTGGGTGACTCTCGGGTTCCCCGTGCAGGTCCCTGAACGTGGACATGGAGTGGCTGTACGGGGCAAGCGAGAGCAGCAACATGGAAGTGGACATTGGATACCTGCCCCAGGTCTGTGCCCTCTCCCAGAGCTCCAGCTTCTCCTCAGGGGTTGTGCTGCCACAGCCCTGAGCTGTGGAACCTCATTCCTTAGAGCTTTCTCTTGATCATTTCAGTACAACAAGAGAATTTCCATTTATCTGTGTCTGTCCTCTGCAGCTGTGTGGCTCCCTGCTCCCAGTTCTTGTGGTATTTTCCTTTTTCCCTCGGTGTGTGTTGAATCCTAAGCTCTTGGAGACTTTTTCCCTTTTTAAAACATTGCCTGACAGGCAGGAGGGAAGATGAGGAGCTGAACCCAGGCCCTGAGCCCAGAGCAGGGTATGAACAACAGTGGATCTGGATTTAGAAACTGCACGAGGTTATTCCCCTCGTGGTAATCCCAGCTCTTGGGACAGGAAACATAAGTCAGAATTCTGAATGCCTGAATTCAACAGGCCCATTTTCTCCTAAACTAGAGTCGTGTTTGTTTTTAATTGGCAGAAGTCAGGAAAGCAGATTTAACAGAATCATTTCAGCTGTGCCAGAATATGAATCACAGTGAAGCTCCTGGGCAGCTTTTCCTGCTGCTCCCTCTCGTGGCTTTCCAGGGCTGAGCTGGTGATGGGAACAAGAGCTTCCAATTACAGATCCTAATGACTGAAAGGATCTGGACTGTCAGTAATCTCCACTGGGAAGGTGGGAACGTGGAGTCTCTGCATTTCCAGTCCAATGAGCACAGCCACACTGAGGGAAATGAAGTTCCTTTCCTGGTGTTTCACTGATAAAGTGCAGCTCCAGGAGGTGAGAGACCAAGCTGTATCTTCATTAGGAGCTGCACAGTGTTATTTAGGATCTGTATCCTGTCCTGGAGCCTAGGAGAACCAGGAGAGGGCTGTGTGCAGGGTCCAACCCAGCCTGTTCCCCTGCAGATGGAGCTGGAATCCACAGGCCCTTCAATCCCCACCGTGATCCACGACGAGGATGGGAACGTCCTGACCAGCAGGGTGCCCTCGGGGGAGCCCATCCAGTTTGTGTTTGAGGAGATCACCTGGCAGCAGGAGATCCCCTGGCAGGAGGCAGCCCACAGGCTGGAAGTGGCCATGTATCCATTTAAGAAGGTGAGGAAGGGGCTGGGCTCTCCTTGGCACCTTGATCTGGGGCAGATTGTCCTCACTGAGCCATCCAGTGACCTGGAGGGCCAGCAGGGTCCAGAGGCCACGGCCTGAGCAGCACCCAGGGCACTGGGAGGGTGTCCCAGGGGTCACACAGCAGCACAGGCAGGAGCAAAGCCCCCGTGTCTGGGGGTGTAGGCTCATCCTTCCTGCCTCTTACCAGTGGCTGCTGCTGTGATTTTGGGGCAGGCAGGTAATCGTGCTGCTTACAAATGGTTTTTCCTCTGGCATTGCTTCTCCAGCACTCAGGTGCCTCTGGACCAAGCTTTCCTTATCAGCAGAGAACACACGATCTGCCTGTGCCTCTGCAGCCTGCAGCCAGACACAAATTTATAGCTCTGGGTGACCCAAACTATTTAACATGCCAGCAGCCTGTGGAGCAGATGGCTACTGCCTGTCACTGCTTCCTTGGCTGAAGGGACACGTTTCAGTGGCTGCCTCCTTGTGCCTGAGCTTACAAATGTCCCTTCAGGCTGCCAAGATGTTCATATCAGTTCCTCTCATTTGAGTGATTGGAACAGGCTCTGTGCAGGCTCCCTCACAGCCAGTTCTCAGGCTGTTTCAGGAGGTTCTGTAATAAATATCTCCAGGCCAGATTTCTCAGCAGCTGAGGTGGGGCTGCAGACAGCCTGGCCACCCTGGTGCAGATGTTCTCTGCAGTGTGTCACATCAGGGCTCTGCAGGTGCCAGGGACACAGGGACCACAGTCTCCCCAGGAGGGAAAGTTGTCCCTGTGGGGACACCACCACAGTTGTCACTTTTAAATCTGTTTAAATCTGCAGGTCCTGCTGCAGATTGAGCTCTGTGTGTGTCACCCCTGGCTCTGGTTCCTTCAGAGCTGCTCCTGTGGGAGCTGGGCTGTTCTGTGCCTGTTCCTCACACTGTCCCTCTGCCCCCAGGTCTCCTACCTGCCCTTCACAGAAGCCTTTGAGAGAGCACAAGCAGAGAAGAAGCTGGTGCACTCCATCCTGCTGTGGGGTGCCCTGGATGACCAGTCCTGCTGAGGTGAGGACATGCCCAGCGTGGCTGGAGGGATGGTGTGAGGAGAGCTGGGGGTCAGGGAGCTGCCCAGGAGCCAGCAGTAAACGTTGAGTCACTTGTTTTGGCACTGGGGCTGCTGAACAGACAAAGGCTGGGAGGGGGGAATCTGTGGTGGGAGCTGGGAGTGGGAATCTGTGGTG
>VYXD01003812.1:169669-187490 GCA_013397195.1 Hylia prasina
TCGGGGGGCCGGGGCTACGGGGGTCGGGCCGGGCCTGCAGCCGCCGGTTGTGTGTTGCAGTGAGGCAGACGCGGCGGAGCGGGGTGCGATGAGCGGCCGGCGCTGAGCCAGCGGAGATGGACGCGGAGGCCGTAAGTGACACGGGGCCGGACAGCCGGACACTGCCGCTGTCCCCGGGCCCTCCCCCAGCAATTGCCCCGACACTTTACCCCGACACCTTCTCCTAGTGCCCCGGAACCTTCCCCGACACCTTTCCCCAGCACCGGCTCCCGGCCGCTGCCCCTGGCACCTTCCCCGGCGCCTCTCCGCAGCCAGAGATCTGTCATCTCCCTGTCCCAGCTCCCAGGGTCACTGTAAAACGCTCATCTGGAATTCCAGGTCTGTCAGCGTGGAGCAGCGCTCAGGCACAAAGTGCAGAGCTCCAGCAGTAAATCAGTTATCGGGTGTGCTGTGGGCTGAGATTTGTCATTGTGGTGTTCTCTGTCCAGAGCCTTGTGCTGCCTCCTGAGTGTCAAATGGACAGAGCACTTCACCTTTTGGGTGCAGTTCAGAAGTGCCCAGAGAGCTCTAAAACATTTCTGAAGACACTCTCCAGGGCTGTTCCCCGTGGCCCTGGGCTGGGACAGGCTTTGGATAGACTTGTCACTTGCTGTCACCCAAGAAACGTTCAGCTTTATCCCAGAATGGATCAGGTGGGAAGGGACCACTGGAGGTTGTCTCAGGCTGGGCCTCCCAGGGCAGGTTCCTCAGCATCATGTGCAGTGAGTATATGCAGGGAAGGAGACTCGCAGCTGCCCTGGGGTATTTAACAATTCTTGTACTAAAGATGGTGTAAAAGCAGGAGTGTCCCTTGAATTACACTTTCTTTTGATGCCATTTTCCTCCTGGGCTCTTGATGTGTTGCTGTTTTCCTCTGTTTGCCAAGTTTTCCTTTGTGAAAATGCCTGTTGGCAGTGCCTGTTACTGAGTGGTTCAGTTTTCAGTCCTGAAGACACTACACCCACATACAAAATGCCCCTGCACCTGTCTGGCTGTCACCTGAGTTCAGCTGAACACGGTTTTGTGAAATGGGGACCTCAGTTATCACCAGGTTCTCTATTAAGAGTGAAGAGATAAAAGGTCAGAGATCACTCTTCGACAGCTTAGGAGAATTTCCAGTGTAATGAATTTCAAGAAGGGCACTGACTGGAGATATTAACTGTGTGCTGTGGGTTCTTGCAGACCATCCCCATCTGGCAGAACAAGCCCCATGGCTCAGCTCGCAGCGTGGTCAGGATGATTGGCTCCAACCTCCCCCTGAAGCCCTGTCCCAGGGCCACCTTCGAGGTGAGTGACCCTGGCCTTGAGGGTGGCAGGAGGAGCTGGGGCAGGACAAGGCACTGCCATCAGAAGCTGTTTTGCCCCCACACATCTGCAGAGTTATAGCCACAAAACCTGCATCAGTACAGTTAACTTTAAGATTTTTTTTTTCTTTTTTCTTTAATTTTGTTCTTGTAAAGTGATCACTGGCAACTTGAGGAGATCCCTGCTCAGGCAGTGTCTCAGCTGGAGGAGGTGGAAGGGTGGAGCTGCTGAGCCAGGGCTTTGTTGTGTGACCTCCAAGGGGCCTGGTGCCCTCTGGGCCTGTTCCCAGGGATTGTGGAGTCCCTGACGTCACCCTTGGAGCTCAGGGCTGGCACTTGGAGCGGCCTTGGCCTGGATCAGGTGTCCCCTGCTGCCTCACACACACTGCAGGAGCTCACCCAGGGAAGCACAGCACTTCCCACACCCAAAGGATTTATCTCAAAAAACCTGAAAAATCCTGCAAACTAAAGGAAACCTGCTGGAATTGCTGTCGTGCCTGTGCCAGGCACAGCTGCTGGTGCTGAGGACAGGGGCTCTGCAGCACATCTGGGGCAGCTCCAGGAGAACAAACACCGTCTCCTCAGCAGCATTTCCCTCTTGCCAGGTTCTGCCAAGTGTGTCAGACCTGTATTTGAACGATGTGCCCCCCGTCCCCACCTTGGCTGACATCGTGTGGATCGCAGCGGACGATGAGGAGACCTACGCCAGGGTCAGGTTGGTTTTCATCTGCTGGTTTCTGTCACAGAGCTCAGGCCAGGCACTGCCCAGGTGACCACAGCCTCCAGTCCCCTCAGGGTCTGGGGTGATGCCTCTTGAAAAGCATTTCTCCTAAGAGGAGGGGAAAAAAAATGACAAAGTACCCAGAGAGGAATTCCTGTAGGAAGTGCCAGGAGCCTGTGCCATGTCCTGTTTCCCTCAGTGGTCTGTGCAGAGTAACCCCCTGCCCCAGGGTGTTTTCTGGTCAGGGAGTTGAAGGGCTGAGTTCTCCCAGGACTGAAATGCCCTGTCTGGCCTGGCCTTGGACACTTCCAGGGATGTAGGGTGCAGTTTCCTGTGTTCCTTGTGCTGCAGAGAGCACATCTGTACCTTCCTTTGTTTTGCTTTGTTTTGGTGGAGGCTCTGCTGCCCTCAGGGGAGGCCAGGCTTTGTCACAGAGAGGTTTGGACGTGGTGACTGACAGGTTTTTGTCCCCAGAAGTGACACTCGCCCGCTGAAGCACAAGTGGAAGCCCAGTCCCTTCACAGTGATCCAGAGAAACGCCTCAGTGCCCAACCTGAGGAAGCAGGAGGAGAAGCTGCTGGCCCTGAAGAAGCCTGGCTTGCCAGCCCTGAGCCGGACCACAGAGCTGCAGGACGAGCTGAGTCACCTCCGGAGCCAGATCGCCAAGATCGTGGCTGCAGAGTCAGGTGGGAGCAGAATTCCTGCTGGGGGCTGAGCTCTGTTGGCTCTGGGGGCCCCTCAGGGGCCGTGCTTAGACTGATATTCTGTTGTGTGAGGAAAAAACTGTCCCACGTGGTTTGCTGTGAGTTCACCCACCCACCCACCTCTCCTTTTCCCTTCCAGCCTCTGCCCAGCTGACGCCAGATCTGTTATCTCCGGGGAGCTCCAACGCCTCCTCTCCTGTGCATTGCTTTGGACCCTCTTTCCAGTCCACCACGTCCTTTGTGATCAGCGACATCACGGAGGAGGAGGCGGAGCTGGAGAGCCCCGAGCTGCCCTCGGTGGCCGAGCTGCCCCCGGTGGCCGCGCTCTGCTCCGAGAGCTGCAGGCCCGAGGCAAAGGACCCCGACGAGGAGGACTCCGTGTCCCTCTCCAAGGCCAGCAGCTTCGCTGACATGATGGGAATTCTCAAAGACATTCATAGGATGAAGCAGAGCAAAGATTTGTAAGTGATGCCTGAGCTTTCTCTTCTTGGTTCGTGTCAAATCCGTGCAGAGCCTGGGCACGGTGCTTGCTGCGTGTCCCTCATTCCTGGGGGAAATGCTTGTTTAGAGCAGAACTTGGTAACTCCTTCCTGGGGTTTTTTGCCTCTCTGGGATAGGAAATAATGGAGAATTTTCACGGGGGAAATGCTTGTTTAGAGCAGAACTTGGTAACTCATTCCTGGGTTTGTTTGCCTTTCTGGGCTAGGAAGTAATGGAGAATTTTCATGGGGGAAATGCTTGTTTAGAGCAGAACTTGGTAACTCGTTCCTGTGGTTTTTTGCCTCTCTGGGATAGGAAATAATGGAGAATTTTCATGGGGAAATACCTCCTTGGAGCAGAACTTGGTAACACATTCCTGGGGTTTGTTTTGTTGGGTTTTTTTCCCTCAATGGGAAATCATGGAGGGGAATTTAAACTGCTTATCCCAATGTTTGGCTGTTCCAGCTTGTTCACCCAACAAAAAGCTGTGTTTGCCCAGGTGCAAACCAGCCCTGTGTGTGTTGGCAGCTTTCAGAGTGAGAAAAGGGCTGGTCTTAGCCCACCTGACATTCCCAGGCAGCTGGGAAGCTCAGCAGCTTTTCCAACGTGGAATATACAGGGATTTAACACGTGGAGCTTCTCAGCTTCTGTGGTTCTTCATCTGGCCCAGCTCTGGGCGTGGGCAGGGAGAGTTTGCACTTGTCTCATGAGGAGCTGACAAGTTCTGATCATGAGAACTCCTGAAGCTGCTCCATGGACAAGATCCTGCCCAGCTGAGAGTTGAATTCCTTCTCCAGTGCTGGCTGTGCCACCTGCCTTTCACACACTCAGAGCTCAGTCTCCACGTTTTTCGTTCTGTTGTGTGAGATTCCTGGCCAAAAATACCACACTGGGTGGTGGCTGTGCATGGTTGCTGTTTCCTAATTGGGTTTGAAAGGAATCAGATTCTCAGCACTGAAAAAATTGAAGTCAGATGAGAGGGACACGCTCAGCTTCCACACCCGGAGCATCAGGGGGTGTCACACCTCCATCCCTCACAAAATTCACCCCTTTGCTCTGGTTTTCCTCAGGGGAGCTGCCAGGTCCCCCTTCCTGGGGTACAGAAGGACCCCAGGACCCATCCCCTCAATCCTTGGCTGACTTTCCAGAGCTCTTGCAGGGAATGTTGCCACACGAAGGCTGGAGCTGAACCATTTCCCCCTCACCAGCTTCCCTGCCTCAGCCTCTCCTGCACACAGCAATGATGGTTTGGGGTTATTACAGCTTAATTAAAGCTGTCTGAAGAGTTGCAGGTAGCTGAAAAATTAAGTTAATTACTGATGTTTGTTATTTGATGAGCTTTAATTCCTAATTCTGGTGCAGTTGTGGAGCAGCCCCTGTGCTCCCCTGGCTGCACTGGGCAGCACTGGGAAGCCTGAAGAGGGTTGGGTGCTCTTTAAGTGGAGGAAAAAAGATGCTTGAAGATGCAAAAGATGCTTGAAAAGATAATTACATCGATGTTTCAGTGCTGCTGCTGTGTGGGACTCAGTGCTTCAACTCAGCCTTTGTGTTAAACTCAGCCTTGGAAGCTTCAGGAACGAAGGAGGAACTTGCAGAAATGTGCCTGTTTCAGCAAATGTGAACTAAAGCCTGTTCCAATGTCTGCTGGAAATATTCCAGGGTTTTGTTTTTTTCTTTTAGGAATGTTTAAAAGTCCCATTATGTTTTCTGACTGAGGGAGGGCTTCAGCTACGAAAAAAAAAATAAAGCTCTGAGGTTTTTATTACAGGTTGTAAACAAAACCATATTACCTGAGGGAAAAGAACTGAGGTTTGGCCTCCTGTAAACTAATTTTCTAAAAGGAGCTGCATGTGTGAACTTGTTGAAGGAGGCAGATTGCCCTGAGAAAAGAACTCATGTTTCCTTCATGTAGCTGAAGGAAATCTGTACCAGCCCTGCTTTAAGATTCTTGAAATCTCCCATTTTGAAATAGAGAAGCAGAAATCCATAGTGCAACAAAATTAATGAAAAAACAGACACTTTCCAGGACCTCCCCCCAGACACCTCACTGAGGGTTGATTTGTATGGAGGGGATGTAGGCTGTAAATAATTAATGAAGTTTTGGGTTGATTGCTTGTTATTAGCACAGTGCAATAAGAATTACCCAAAGTTTTGAGGATGAGATTTCCAGGATCCCCCTGGAGCCACAAACCCCAGTTTTTGACACAAAAGGGCTGAATTTTCCCTCTTTTTGTCGCTTCGTGGCCTTTTTCTTGCACCTCCTACACTTGTGACAGCATCTCCAGATAAAAGCTGCAGGAAAACGCTGGAGAGACTCCAGCCAGAGCTGTTAATCAGGAATTGTGGCTCCTGCCTGGGCTGATGGCCAGTGCTTCTGTCCCCCTGCAGGAACCGCCCGTCCATGAAGGAGGAGGACCCGGCCGTGCTCATCGCCGAGGTCCTGAGAAGGAAATTTGCCCTCAAGGATGAAGACCTGGCCCTGAAGGAGAAGTGATGCTGCTGCCACTCGGCTCTGTAAGCAAAAGCGTTTCTAAAGCTCCCAAAATCTCCTCCACAGTAGCTGCCTTCTCCTGAGGATTGAGCCTTTTGCCTCTTTTATTAATCAGACGTGGTTTGTGCACCGGACACTTCGTTAGGAAAGACCCTTGGGATTTGATGTGTTTTCCATGTGTTGTTCTATTTAAGAAAAACCTTTTTAAGAAGATGGAAGCTCTTTTCCACCTGTGTTTTGCTGTTGGTGACTGCTGAGGATCTCCTGGAGTGCTGCTGGATGAATTTCTCTCTACCTGCACTTTTCCTTAGGTTCCAGTTAAAGCATTAAGCTGAGGATAGAACCACTCCCCATGTCCAGTATGAACAGGACAAACCTCCAGTCCTTTATCCTGATTATGGTACAGAGCTGCTGAGAACGAGCTCGTGAGTGCTTCCAGCTCTCCAGGGCTTTGGGGGCTGGTGGATCATGGTGGGAAAAGGTGTTTTCCCAAAAAAAAAATAACCCCCCTGGCTCAGCTCTGAGGGATTTCGTGTGCCCTGGGTGTTTCTTCTCTCACAGATCAGCCCACAGTTGCATGACAGAACGGCCTTAATTTCTTGCCAGTAATTTAATGTTCCATTACCAGTCCCTGTGTCCCCAACCTGTGTTTTATTTCGCCTTCCAAAGGTCTGTTTGTTGACCTTGCACCAACGCAAAGGGCCGAGCACCCCAAGCAGACCAGGGAAGGAGGAGCTTGGCCTTGGCTGTGGCTGCAGTTCCCCCTCACTCAGAGAGCTCTCCCCCAGCTCCACGTTCCCTGCAGTGTCCCTCATGCCTGTATTATTTAAAGTATGATATTTTTTTTTTCCTTTCTATAAAATGGAGCCTTAATAAGACACCGATGGTCTGTGGGGTTATTGATGGGGCCAGGGTGGGGCAGGCTGGGGGTGTGGAATCCCAGATATTCAGGTGCCAGGGGCTTCCTTAATCCACCTTGATTTCCTTGAAAAATTAAATCATCACCTCCCCCCCTTCAAAAGGAGAGACTTTTGTGGCAGAGAAAAGGTTTAAGAATTGCAGTTTTCGATCAGTTTTAGAGAGAGCTCCTCCCCTCCTGGGTGCACCCCCAGAGCCTCTGGAGGGTGTGATCACTGTCCCTGTCCCCACAAGGCTCCTCTGCACAAGGATTTGGTGGATTTTTGGGCCAGCCTCTGGAGATGGAGCAGATTCCCTGCCCTGGGAATGTGCTCCCTGTGCAGGATCCCGACTGAAACAGCCAAACCCTTAGAAACAAACTCCAACCTTTTATTTGGATTAAAGCAACGTCTCAGAGAACAGTGAGGTGCTGGGGGCTGCACCAAGGGCTTCAGTTCCCCAGCTGTGAGCACGTCCTGAACAGGAGCCCAGAGCCAGGCTGGGGCACTCAGCAGTGCTTAATGACCCTGTTGCCCTCCGAGTCCTGTGTGAACAGGCACTCAGAGCCCAGCTCCAGCTGCTGCCTCTCCCTGTCCCTGTGAGCAATGACCCTGTTCCCTTGGGAGTCCTGGCAGAAGAGCTGCCTGCAGGAGCCCCCCGGGCTCTGGCCCCGCTCTCTGAGGGGCTCAGCTCCTGCCGGGCTCTGGGGAGAGCAGCAAACCCCTCTGGGAGCAGCCCCTGGGGCAGGATTTGTGTTCTCAGCCCCAGCAAAACCCGTCCCAGAGGTCACTCTGCTCCGGGGCTGTGGTTTCCTGCTCCCTGAGGCCGTTTCTCCAGGAAAGAACCGGGATCTGCTCCTGGGAGCGACGATCCCGCCCTGCTCTGAGCCCTGGGGGAAGCTGCAGCACCAGGAATCCCCCCCAGCCCCAGGGGAGGCTCTGCTCTGCCTCTGAGACTCCCCTTGGAGCTCCAGGGGCTCCAGAGGTGTTCTCCATGCCCGGGATGTGCCCTGCAGCCCCTGCTCGGCTCCAGGGGGCTCTTCCAGCTGTGGCAAGGCCAGGATCTTCACAGGACAGGCAGCCAGAGGAACCCCCGAGTCCTGACAGTCTTTATTCGGGGTGCAGGGAGTCGGCCTGGAGTTTTCTTTGTCTCTCTCATCTGAAAACAACAGGGACTTGGTGAAAGCAGCCCCATCTCCCAGGGTTAATCACCCCCCAGAGCAGCACTGCTCTCTCCCATGTGTCCCTGAGGGCTGTCCCCCACCCGGCCAGCACTGCCACCCCCCACAGGCACCCAAAGCTCTGGGCTGCTTCACATCAGCCCCTGGAGTGAGACAGCTGCACCTTCAGCTGCTCCAAGTTACCAAAAACCCCCTGAGAACTCCCCAGGGAAAGTGCTCTGGCCTGATAGAGGCATCAAGTCCCACATTTGCCTCTGAAACCATTGAATATAAAATCCAAACTCCCAATACCAGCCAGCTCCTCCTTCCTGGGAGTTCAAACCTTTACCCCTCTGCACCCAAAAACGAACTTTTCTGCCCAGCAAAGCAGCCAGGAGATGAGAGCTGGGTTTGTAAGGCCTGAACCTCCTTCCCCTGGGCCCCAGGTACCTGTGTGGGGGCTGAAGAAGGTGGGGATGGTGGTTTGCCTGGTGCCAGGCTGTGGGAGCAGCACCAGGCTCTGTTTCCTCTCTGCAGTTCGGGTGGGTGCTTTGAGCTTGGCACTGAGGGGCTGCGGGAAGAAACAAGGGAAAAAAATAAATATAAAACCACCTCTTCCCCTCTTGCAGCGCTGTGGCACAGCTCCTGCCTTCATTATGCAGCAGCACGGTCATTTGGGTTGGAAATCCCAACATAATTGGGGTTGGAGGGACTTCTGGAGATGTCCCAGTCCAACGCCCTGCCCAGGCTGGGTCACCTGGAGCAGGTGGCACAGGAACACCTCCAGGTGGGTTTGGGATGTCCCCACAGAGAGAGACTCCAGCCCTCCAGACAGCTGCTCCAGGGCTCTGACACCCTCATGGAAAGGAGTTCCTCCTCATGTTGAGGTTTAGTTTATGGCCATTGCTCCTCATCCTGTCACTGGGCACCATTGAACAGAGTTTGGCACCGTCCCCTGAGAGCCCTTGGAGATGTTTGTACGGATTGATGGGATCCCCTCTCAGCCTTCCCTTCTCCAGACTGACCTGGCCCAGCTCCCGCAGCCTCCCCTCACCGGGAGATGCTCCCGAATGAGTCCCAGCCGATGGAACGCGGGGGTTCAGTGCGGCCTCAGCTCACCCCCGAGGGGCCCGGGCCGTGCCCCGGCGCTGGGCCGACCCCGCCGCGGCCCCCCCGGCCCGTCCCGGGGCCCGCCTCCCCTCAGGGGCCGCCCGGGCCTCACCCGCACCGGGCCCCGCTTCAGCTCGGCCGTGTCCAGCCACACCCCGCAGGCCTCGGCCGGGGCCGCGCCGCCCCCGCGCCGCCGCCTCATCCCGGGGCTCCCGGGGATTCCCGGGTCCCGTTCCGGTTCCGGACCCGGGTTTTCCCGGGTCCCGTTCCCGGGTGCCGGTTCCGGTTTTTCCCGGGTCCCGTTCCCGGGTGCCGGTTCCGGTTTTTCCCGGTCCCGGTTTCCCGCTCGCACTGGCCCCGCCCCGGGTGCGCACTGCGCATGCGCTGCCTGCAGGGAAGGACCAATGGAAGATGAGGAGCGGAGCCAAATATGTAATGAGACCACGCCCACAGCGGCACTGCCCTATATAAAGGCCGGTGGCGCAGCGGCCCCCTCAGAGCTGCGGCGCGGCGGGCGGTGACAGCAGGGACGGAGCGGCTTCGCATTTCGCCCTGAATCCACATCGGGGCAGCAACAGCTGTCCCCAGCCCTGACTCAGTGCTGGGGCTCCCCATCACATCCACCCCTCTTCTCCCCGCGCTTTCACGGACAGGGCTGTGCCCATCCTGCTCCCTCAGGGTAAAGGACAGAGCCCCAGCACTGCTTGGACAGTTCCGAACAACTCCCTCAGCCCTATCAGAGGGGCCTGAAATTATATTAATTTGTCATCTCAGTGGCGTAAACAACCTCGCCTTGGTCTGTTGCCATGGTTTAGAGTGTAACAGGGGCCAGATGGCCTCTCCTTATCTCATGCTGGGAGACCTGGCAGCTTCCCAGAGCTTTCCTCAGCCCACCAGGGCAAACAAAACACTTTGTTCCAACTGTTTATTCAGAGGTGAGCGGAACCCGTGTACCATTCTATGAGCAAGCTGGAACTTACACTGGATTAAAAAAGCATAAAAAGCATCTCTTTCATTCCCTAGAGAAAGCACTTGCTGAGTGACAGTTCATGAAGCAGCATCTGGAGCCTTGGGGCAGGATCTGGGCTGAGCTCACTTCTTTACTCCTCCTTGAGGCCCAGCTTGTTCTTCACCCTCTGGGCCATGTAGGTGGCTGTGAGCACAGAGCAGGTGACAGTGACCAGGAACAGGGCAGAGAAGTCGTGAGCCAGGCCCCCCTGGAGGGAGGAGTAGATCTCCCTCCTGGACTCGTAGTCCAGCACCACGGCCTCGATCTGCGCCAGCGTGCAGAGCACCAGGAACACGTGGAAGATCTGGTGGCTCTGCCCGAAGAAGTGACACTTCCCGGGGAACCACTTCTCGGGGTAGGGATGGGAGAAGAAGAAGGCGCTGAGGAGGAAGAAGAGCACCTGGCACTTGTGGTAGAGCAGGGCGGGGTCCGGGCGCGCCGAGGTGCAGATGCGGTGGATCACGGGGCTGATGTCCAGCAGGTAGGCCAGCCCCGAGGGCAGCTCCTGGCACAGGCGGCCGGGCAGCGGGCAGGCCGGGTGGAAGCGGAACTTGGCGTAGCAGGAGCCGGCGCAGGACAGCCAGGCCAGCGCCGCCGCCAGCAGCAGGAAGAAGCCGCGGACGCGCTCGTGCCAGCCGGGCTCGATGGCGTAGTAGAAGTGCCCCAGGGCGCTGCCGTACTGGTACACGGCCACCCCCACGTAGTCCATGAAGAAGAAGCTGTAGTGCCAGAACTCGGACTTGGCCTGCAGCAGGTGGGCCAGGCTGCTGAAGCTCAGGTAGGTGATGGAGGCGGCCAGGATGATGAGCAGGGGCCGGGCGTGCGCGTCCTGCCCGAAGTCCACGCGCTGCCAGAGGCGCTGGAAGCGCAGCAGCAGCACCAGGGCGGCCGCCAGGTGCGACCAGACGTTGATGGCCTCGTTGTGCTGCTGGAAGAGCGTGGAGAAGTAGTAACGCCAGGTCTGGTGCACGGGCCGGTAGCCGCCGTGGATGTAGGGCTTCCAGAACACCGGCGGCACCTCGGCGCTGCTCACCGTGCCCGGGGACAGCGGCCCCAGCAGCTGTGGGAGCTGCCTCACGTTGATGAAGAGCTGGCTCAGCTTCTTCGTCACCACCGTGGCCATGATGAGGCCGAACTCCGGGTCCTCGCCGCGCAAAATTACCTTTGGGAGGGAGAGGGAGTTTTGCTCTGGGGTTTAGTAGGGATTTTAACATCAAAATCGACAAGCAGGGGGTGTTCAAATGCTCTGCTCAAATGCTCTGCTTGGGGTTTTCCCCCCTGTGGAATCCCCAACAAGCTGTGACAGAAAGGAGGCTGAAGGGAGATGTAAGAACTCCTGAGGTGCCTCTGCTGTGTCAGGAGCCCCAGATACGAGTCTGTGGTTAAATGACAATAATGAACACACCAGGACACATCAGTGCCTGGCTCATCCCCTTCCCTGTGGTTTGGGAACTGCTAAACAAGCATCCTAAACAAACCTCCCACTCCAGATTCCCCTTCCTGTAAACTGTTTGCAGTGTCTGTCCTTAAAAATACCAACAAGTAACAGAGGCTGCAACTCCTGTGTTTGGAGTTTTGCCTCCTTCTTTCAGCTCCTGGTTTTCCAAGAAGCTTCCCACAACATGGCCCGAGTGAGTTCATCCTGTTGCCCCACCGAGGTCCAGCAGTGTAATCTTTGTGAGCAGGAGTTTCCATATTTATATTTTGGAAGCTGCTGTCCTCACCCAGATAAAGGCAGCCCTGCCAGCTTGTTTGGCCTTTTCAGAAAAACTTATTGAACAGAACATGCCCAAAATGAGATTCTCCCCCGACTTTACCTGCTCTTGCTCAGACAAGTCCTGAAGAAAACCTGATTCACGTCCAGCCCCAGCACTGATCTATGCCTCAACCCCTGGCAAGTGCCCTCATTTCAGGGACAGGAAAAAGTTCTTCAAAGTTTGGGAACAGGAGGTGGGGATGGGACTGTTTGTTTTAAAAAACTCTGTAATTTCCTCATCAAAGTCAGGCTGTAACTCATTCCTGCCTGAATCCAAGGGGCACAGATACAGAAACAAACAGGCTCTTTGCTGCTCCATTTCCCTCCCAAATGCCCTTTGCCCACCTGGCCTGGTTAGAGAGGCCCCACACCCCAAACCCCTCACCAGGGGCGATCCCAACCCTCCCCTGGCCCCCTAAACCCTCCCCAAAAGCTGCGACTTTCTCGGGCTGCCAGGGAAGAATTCACCTCGTGAAGCTCTTCCTGCTCTGAACCGAAACAGCCCCGAGCGCTGCCACGGACCGAGGGCAAAAGCAGAACCTCCCAAGTTCAGCTGTTTTGACCTAAATTCCAGGGGCGGCTTGGAAGCAAACACCGCCCGGAGAACTTGCCTCAGTGCCAGGGCTGCCGCTGCCCTCCAGGTGCAGGGGAGGGGGCTCAGCCCCGACCCCGGTCCGGCTCCCAGAAGAGAAATTCCTGCGGGACAGGCGGCCCTGGCTCTGCTCGGGGAGATGCCGCGTCAGGAGCAGCGGGGAGCAGCCAAGCACGAGGCAGGAAAGGCAGCGGTGTTTACTTCAGCTCCTCCAAAACTTGTCGGAGCAGGATTTCATTTGCCGAGCTCTTCCCAGCTACCGAGCTTTGAGCAACGCTCCGTTATGAAGGGAGCGCATCCTGGAAATCCTTCATCCGCCTCGTACTCCAAATAACACCTTCCACTTCCCCACGAGCTGTCGGTAACGCTGCCTCAACCGCCTGGCGTTTCCTCCGCAGCGTTTCCTTCTCCCAGCAGCTTCCACCCCTCCCGCTGAATTTTTCTGTGATGATAAAGACTCGCCCCCGGCTGTTTACATCCCTGCTTGCTCCCGCCACACAGCGGCACGCACCCTCCCAAAGCCTCCTAAAGCGCAGGCAGCTCGCATTTTCAAATCACCACGGGTTTCCCGCAGCTTTTTTCCGACCTCCCTGATCCGCCTGAGCCCCCCGGAGAGCAGCAGCTCCAGCCCTGCCAAACCTTCCGGGCAGCCCAGGATGGTTCTCCGTGCCCTGGGATGTTTCCCGCCGCGGGGCGCGGGTGGGGATGAGNGGGCGCGGGTGGGGATGAGCGGGGCTTTGGTCCCATTCCCTCTCGGTGCCCCCCGGGACCCCCGGCCCCGGCCCGGCACCTGCAGGACGGACCCGTCCGGGCTGAGCCGCCGCCAGNGGGGGGGGGTGCTTTTTAAAATTATTTTTCAGGCACCTGTTTCCAGCCCAGAGGGACCCTGAGTTCTGTGTTCCTGCCCCGATCATTCCCCTCCCTTACCCCGCTCTGAGGTCACTGCCGTCTCTCCCTCCCACCCCTCAGAATTCCCCCCAGGAGCACTGAGGGACCCCAGACCCAGCCCTGAAGCCCCGGCTCAGCACGAGCACGGCAGACACGTGAAGCAGAAGGAAGAGGAGGGAACAGAAGGCTCCGCGCCGAGCTCTGACAGCTCTGGCAAGCCCAAACCTCACATTTAGCATCGATTTGAGCTCCAGCACCACTTGGGGTTTGGCAGAGCTGCCGTTCTCTTCCCCCACGTTTGGAGCGAGGAGAAAAACCCGCACATGGCATTTGGGACACTCTTTCCTCAGCAGGTAACTACACTGAGATGCAGATCTGGGGGTTTTGATTGCTGATGGTGCCTCATTTTGTACCGGGGAGCTGCTCCAGCCTCCATTAAGCCGTGCCAGGTGTTCACCCTCTGCCCTGGGCGCACTCCAAGCTTTGTCTCAAAGGTCAGCCCTGTGTTCCTGCGCTCACCCCGCCGGGCAGACCCTGACCCCAGCCCGGGGCAGACCCTGACCCCGCAGCCGGCCCCAGTCCCGGGTCCTCACGTTCCTCACTGCTGGGCAATTCGGCAGGAGCCGCCCAAAGCCCCAGGGCCGCCCGTCTCTCCCCAGCAGGGAGCAGCACAGACTGTCTCGTTCCTCGAGCTGCCGAGCACGCGAACGCCGCTGGAAATCCCTCGGGGAAGGGACCCGCTGCAGCATTCCAGGGCTGTGTCCCACTGCTCCTCCCGGGACACGGGAAAAGCTTCCCGAACTGAGGCTCCCTCTCCATCACACCCCACACCACACTCAAGTGGGGCAGGACCCCAGGAGTCTCAAAAAAACCCAGAACTCTGTGGCTTTTCCACCCTGGGGTGCTCCGGGTGTGGAGCTAAACTGCAATCAAACCCGGGAGCCAAGCCAGGATCAAGGACAAAGGACAGACCAGCGGCACCAGTGTCACCTCCAGGGGGCTGTGGCACCCCAGGAGCTCTGAGAGGCTGGTTTTGGGAGGGTGGTGGTGCCTGGTCACAGCCCCAGTACCTTCCTCAAGGGAAGGGTTTGGGGTGCAACACGGATTTTGTTCCAAATCCACCTAAAAATCATCCCTCAAAATCATCCCTCAGAGCCTCTCCCATTTCTCCCAGCCCAGAAGGAACCAACAGATGAGGCTGTGGGCAGGTGCTGTCCTACCCCAGCACATCTGGGTGACACTGAGACAAAAATGCTTTTCCCTTGGGCACCCGGACCCTCCCAGTGCTGCTGGAACAAGGGCTGTTTGTGGGGATGTCCCAGCACAGGGAGGTGCACAAACAGCCCACAGCTGCCAGGGCTGAGGTGTCACACAAAGCCCCGATTGTCACAGCTGGACAATGCCAGGCTCTGGGGCACAGGGAGCTGCTCCAGACCTTTCCATCCACCCAGCCCTGGGCTCCTGAGGAAGGAACGTGGGATAACAGCACTGTGCAGCTTTATTGAGTCACTCGGTTACAGCAGTATTTTAGCAGACTGGACAGTCAGAGATTTTTGTTTGAAGTGTAACAGATATTCAGCATGGAACAGTTACTACAGATTCCTTGCACAAAGGTCTTACAGAGCTGATACAGTACTCGCCATCAACCCAGGAGCGAGTGCACTGGCGTAGAAAAGGATGCAACAAGAAGAAAAAGCTACACTGGAAAGACAACACTTTAGAAAAGTGACACATGGAAGGTCTCCCCTCTAGCCCCCAAAGCAAGTGTACAGTTTGGATCTAATTTTACAGTTCTACATCAGTTTCTAAGAAACTTAAAAAAAAATATATAACCGAACCAAAACCAAAGATAAAACCACTGGCCAGTACAGTCTTTGGATATTTGGAGGAGGGGGAGAGTCAGTTTCCACAACGGAGTCAGTCGGTCTCGGCCTCGCCGGGGTCTTTGCCTTCTTTGTTCTTTCGAACCTCTTCCACATGCTTGTCCTGAAAAACAGCAGCAGGAAGCTGTGAGATTCAGGGAAAGGCTTCCCACACCACTGTGGGGCACTCAGGGGGTACAGGGGGGAGCTGCAGGGGAGAGGCTGCTCCAGGTCCATCCATCCCTCCCTCCCACAGGAATCTGCAAAGCCTTTTGCAGATTCCATAACCAGACCAACACCACCACAGCCCTCCCCACCTGTCCAGGGCACCCTCCTGGTGTGGAGATTTTTTGGGGGGGTTTTCCTCTAATTCTCCCAGCAGGGAGCAGGCCCAGCTCCCTCTCCCAGGGCTCCACACCCACCTTCTCCCTCAAGCGCTCCAGCTTGGCAGCCATTTGTGCCTCACGGTTCTCTTTGTTGGCTTCCATTTTGTGGGTCAGCTTCTCCTCTGCCATTTTGCTGAAGTTGTTGTTCTCCTCGATGGCTTTCTGCAGCACCTCCTTCTCGTGCTCCCTCTTCTCTGCCAGCTGCTTCAGCACTTCTGCCTCGTGGGACTGGCAGAGAGACACGGGGCAGGCTGTGAGGGCACAGCAGGGGAAGCCCCGGAGCTGCCCTGGCTCCTCAGAGGGTTTTGTGCCTTTTGCTGCCAGCAGGAGCTCGGTGCTGCAGGCTCCCCACACCCACCCACAGGACCTCTGCTCCACCACATCTACCTGCAAAGCTCAGTTTCTGTCATTACTTGCAGATCTCGTTAAATGGGATCTTTCTGCAGAGGGAACGCGGGTTTGGTTTTTTTGATGTTAACATTGATGGAACTTCCCTTGAAGAGCCTCCCTTCTCGGAGGGGTAAATCACTGAGATTCGGGTCAGGCTCACTTCAATCAGAGCCTCACCACCCCTCAAGGGCTCCAGGCTGCAGCCCCAGCCACATCTTTCATCAGACAGACAATTTATTCCCCAGCTTCTCATTACAGATTCACTGCTGCGTTTTCTAGGAGAAAATTCACCTTGTTCTAGTGTTAGAAGACAAGAAAAACAGCTTCTTCCTGAAAGAGCTGCCCCTCTCAGCTACCTTTCCTCCCAGTTTGTCTTCAAAATCTCTTTGGAATCCAAACACCATGACCATAAAACTTCATAATAGCCCCAAGGATTTCATTAATAAGTTCCATTAATATTCAATTTACCATTAAAAAACCCCACTTATCCCAAGAACCCAATGAAAAAAGAGCCCAAAACCAGTGGAGCAGAGCTCACTTCACTGCTCCAGATTTACCTTGCGTCTCTCCTCTGCCGCTTCCAACTTCTTCTGGATCTCTTCCAATGACACATCCTTCTTCTTTGGGGGAGACAGAGGGAATTCTGGCACGGCTTCTTTCGAGCGGGGGCTGAGGATCAGCTCAAAGGCCTGCCCAGAGGCTCGCTTCTCCAGCTCCTTCACTTGGATATCTGGGAATGGAGGGGGGGAAAAGCCAGAAAAATGAGTATTTTATGCAGGAACTGGCTCAGGTGACGTTAAAAACAGCCTTCCAAAATTCAGCACCACGAAGTTCCCTGAGGAAGGGCGTGCAAGACGGGAGTTTTGTTTTCAGTGCAGCACTACTGTTCAAAAACGTGGAAATTTCCTTTGCAATCCTTCCTTGATCCTGCACCACCCAAGCACCTGATGTTTTAATTTCGCCTTCAACATCCCAAATGGCGAAAACAAGTTCATTACTTCAAACCAAAAATCATTCTCTCTCCAGCGACAAACCTGAGGATGAACTTCCAGGCGTTTGCCTGAAACCTGAGAGAGCCAAGAAGTAAAAAAACCTGGTTTTGAGAGAAATCTGCAGGCAGGGCTCTGTCTCCCAGCCCTGCACGGTGTCAGCTGCACCCGCGTGGTCCCCGAGATGTCTCGGTGACAGCCAGCTCTGCCGAGGGAGCAGATGGCTGCAGGGAGCTGAAGCCCATCTGCTGCCAGACTCCTCTTTTGGGGTGTTTTCACAACCACCCAGCCTCACCCAAGATGGGAGAAAAGCCTGGTGACAGCAGCTTATTTCATGAGATTCAGTTTTCAAGTTATTCCCGCAAAACAAAAAAACACGCAAAAAGGCACAAGAGCATTTAACGCAAAATTCTACCTACCAGAAGTAGCCATGGCCAAGAAAACAAGACTCCAGAAGCCAAGCGTTTGAGAAGGTCAGTCAGGTGGGTTCCTGGGTAACAAAGAGATGTGCCTTTCAACAGCCAGCACAGGGATCCTGCTCCTTTTAATAAAAACTGCTAAACAGAATTAGAGCTGCTGAACAAAAGGCAGGCAAGGTAGGTCACTGCAGTCAGTGATTCCAGGCATTTTGTGGAGACGATGGACAGTGTGGGGAATACCAGAGAGGTTATGGAATTACTGCCGTTGCAGGATCTGTGAGACAGTCAAGCATTTTCAATCTGTTTTATTCCACCTTAAGGTACTCGAACAAAGACCCCCGTTTTACCAGGGCGCTGTGGGGATTTCACTGCTCTCACACACATCTAAGAGCTCGCTGAATAAAAAAATGACGCATCACAGGACAGCACAGGCAGGATTCCTGCTACTCCCGAAGGATCTGAAATGTGCGCAACCGAGCTCATTTAAAATTCGGTTTTAATTGCGCAGCTCTAGTCAGATGCTTCACACCGCGGCAGACAGCGAGGGCGCACACCGCCCAGGACACCTCGTGAAAACGGGGCGTCGTTAAAAAATGCCAAGAAAAGATCTAGAAACCGTTTAAAA
>VYXD01003816.1:0-102983 GCA_013397195.1 Hylia prasina
AAGGGAGAGGCACCTGGGAGGAGTGGCATGGATTTTTTCTGAACAGTTGGTGCAAGGAGGACAGCGCACTCTGACAGCTACCAGGCTGTGCCCTGCTCTGCTCCTCCACAGCTGTAGGCATCTCTATACCAATGTACACAATAAGGGTAACAAAAAAGAGGAGCTGGAAGCCACAATGGAGCTGGAAATCTTTGATCTGATCACTGTCGCTGAGATTTGGTTGGATGAATCACATGATTGGAACACTGCAATTGATGGCTAAAAACTGTTCTTGAGGAACAGAGGCAGAGGGACTTGCTCTCTACCTAAATAGATGGATTGATTGCACAGATGTTTCTTTGAAAAGTTGTAATAGACAGGTCAGGAGTTTGTGAGTAAAAATTAGAGATCAAGACAACAAAGGGTATTTGTTATATATACCTGTGGCTGGTATTTAGCAAAGTGTACCTGATCAAGGGGAGGATGCCAATGAAATGTTCTTCAACTACAGGAAGCATCATGCCTGCTGGCCCTGATGGAGTATTTCAGCCACCCTGACACCTGCGGAAAAAGCAGCACAGCAAGCTGCAAGCAGTCTGGATAACTTTAGGAATGTATGGAGGACAGCCTTCTAATCCAGGTGAAAGCAAGCCCAAACAGGACATATGTTAGATATGTTGCTCACCAATACAAATGAACTTATTGGAAAGGCCAAGATTGGTGGTATCCTGAGCTACAGTGATCATGCTCTGGTGGAACTCATGATCTCAAGGGATATAGATTAGGTGAATAGTAAAGACCACGAAATTTTTAAAAGTGAACATTCAGTCTTCTAAAGGATCTGGTTGATGGGAACCCTGGGAAACTGCCTCCACGGATAAAGACATTTTTATTAAAATACAAGAAGTATCAATTCATATGCACAAGAAGTCAGGCAAAGAAGGCAAGAGATGAGCATAGCTGAGTAAGGACCTTCTAGTCAAACTGAAAAACAAGAGGGACACTCATAGGCAGTGGAAGCAGGGACATACATTCCTGGAAGAATGTAGACATAGTGCCCAAAAGTGTAGGGATGGGATCAGGAAAGCAAAGGCGTAGTTGAGTCTAAATTTGTCAAGTTATGTAAACAAAAAGAACTTCAACAGGTACGTCAGTCAGAAAAGAAAGATGAAAGAAATAGTACAGCCCCCACTCGCCAATAGATGAGGCAGAGATCTAGTGGCAATGGGAAGACTGACGTACTCTAGAACATTTCACCTCAGTTTTAACCAGAAACTGTTCCTCCCACATCTCAAGTCCTTGGGTGTCAAGGCAGAGGGTTCCTGGAACCCAGGGTACTTGACAATACAAAAGTCCAGGGGACCTGGTTAGAACCATTCCAGGGTCCTGAGGGGCTTGATCAATGCAATCTCAAAGTCAGACTCTGTTGCGTTCTCCTCTGCTCCTTTCAGGCCCAGCTAGCAGCAGCAGAGGTTGAGGGCAACATACCTCTGGGTCCAGGATGGAAGGGGAGGTACAAGAGCCTTACCAGAGCCTTTGGGGAGAAGTCTCTTGGTTGAGTAGCAGCTGAGAGCGGCATGTTGGCAGGCAAGACAGGACACGGATTCTCAGGGTGTTGATTAGATGTTTATTCGGGGGTCCCACCCTGGGAGGGGGCATGGCCCCCTCCTGGAGAGCCTCCAGAGAGGGATGCCAGGCCAGCCCCAGAACAGACAGACAGACCAGCCAGCTAGAGCGAGCTGATCCCTCATGTATCCACTTAAGAGTGTCCCCTGAGCAGAGGCAGGTCCAAGGCTTGGACCAATGGGATACTGCAGGTAAGAGGGGTTCAGTTAACCCATAAGGCATCCAAGGACGAGGTAATGGGCAGTAGTTACACTGAATGATAATTTAGGGAAGGGTTACAACTCAGCAATGAACCATACATTTTGGGGTGAACAGAACATTTAGGAAATTAATCACCACAAGTCTCCATCATAATTGAAAGGTAATCACAATCAGGTGAAGTCACTTGTGACTGGAAAAAGGGAAATGTCACACTGATATTTTAAAAGGATATAAAGGAAGACCTGGAACTATTGATCAGCCAGCCTTACATCTGTACCCAGTAAGATCACAGAAGACTTCCTCCTGGAAGCCATGTCAAGGCATATAGATGACAGGAATTGAATAGAGACAGCCAATAGGCTTCCACCAAGGACAAATGGTGCTTGACTAATTTAGTTGCCTTCTACAACGGAGAAACTGTGTTGATGAATAAAGTAGGAGCAGTTGTTGTCATCTATGTGAATTTCTGTAAGGCTTTTTACATGATCCTACATAACATTCTTGTTGCTAAATGGTAGAGATATGGGGTTTATGGACATACTATTCAATGGATAAGAAATTGGCTGGACATCTTAATCAAAGTGTTGCAATCAACAACTCAGTGTCCAAACTGAGTGGTGTCCCCCAGAGGCCTGTACCAGGACTTGTACTGTTCAATACCTTTATTAAGGCACAAGGGAATATGGTTTAAAATTGAGAGACTGTAGGTTTAGATTGGATATAGGGGTGAAATTGTCATGAAGGGGGTAAGACACTGGAATAGGCTGCCCAGAGAAGTTGCAAATGGCCCATGACCTCCTCTAGTGAAAGATGCCCCTCCTCACACAAGGGACTTGGAACTAAGTTTTCACCCAATCCATTCTATGATTCTGAGTTTCTGTGGTTCTATGCTTACAAGAACCTCACAGCTAATATTGCTAGGAAATACCTGTATACACTAGGCTTCAATAAATTATTAGCAAGAAGTTCTTGGGCCTTAAGCAGGAACTCTAAGTTTTTGCTGAATCTCAGCATATTCTGTGATTCTGTGATATTTTGTTTTAAGGTTGGTACTGCTGTTATTGAAACAGCAGACTTTCACAACTGACTTTCAAAAGTTGTGAAGAGGCAAAAAAATTTTGGGAAGAAAATTTCATGTATAATTGCATGCACCATCTAAGTAAAAGAGGATCTGGAACAGCACATTCTCTATGACATTGATTTCTACCAGCACCCTTAATACTGAAGGCTACTTTATGTTCCCACGGGGTCCAATTTTGCTTGTCTTAAATGTTAAGAGAACTCCTGAGATTTTAATATTTCGCTAATTTAGATGACTGGTCATCAACTGCTACATGACACTTTTGTCTTGTCTTTTTTTACCACCAAGGAATAGTTCAAATACATCAGACATGTGAAAAATACACCATTTTTTCTGTAATGAAGTTTATGTCACTTACAATGCTCTGCTGAGATTACTTAAACTGGTGATGTGCTGTACCATTTATGATGTTATCTACATGGTTTACAAAGAAAATGTCCATGCTCTGGTAAAGGAGCAGGAAAGGAAGTTCCCTACAAATTTTGGCCCTATAGTGGTCGTTCACAAGAGTACTCTGTCCTGTGGGAGTCTCAGAGATTGATCATACACAGTTTCCACAGGAAGAAGATAGTCTTGTGTATACCTGCACTATCCTACTCCTGCCCATCTGAACTGTAAAGATTTTTACCTTTGCTATTCTCACTCAGACCTTTTGGTATTCATCAAGGACCCACATATCCCCAAACACTAAAAGCTGCTGTCCCCTTTCCTATCATTCACAAGTGTTGCAGTCTGACAAAAGTGGACAATAGTATACGAACCCAAAATTTAAACCCATGGCAACCCTTTGGACTACCAATATAGCCCTTAGCTGTTGGGCTGTTCCTTCCATAACTTATGTAATGATGGAAGATTGACAAGGCCAGCTATGACTAAAATCATTATATATAGCCTATTCATTGGCAAAATGTTACAATTTACATGTTACAACTTGCAAATATATTCAATATTTTAATAATGTTCAGCAGAAATTATACTAAACTCTAGTATGACTTTCACTAAACTTCCTTCTGAGAATTCCTTATAATGAATGTCACAAGCTGTTCAAACAAAGATCTTTAAAGAGATCATCTTTGACGGGACCAATTTATTACTTTAAGATGTGATGTAAGACTTTGTTCTGCTGGCTGGATTCTTCTGCATTTTCTTCTCATTGAAATAATCCTTTCTTCAGAACCACATCATTATAGTCTACACATTTACCTTAGTATGAAAAAAGGGAAACACATCTGGAAACAATTTATCTGTTAGATATTTCATTCTCAGCTGGTCCAGAGCATTTGTTGTATAATACTCTGTTCATGAAGTTATCTTTCAGTAATGTCAGATGCTTTAAAAGACCAACTTTTTTTTTGGTTTTTTGCAACCGGTCATGGATACTACAAAACCAGAACAGGAGACTTGCTTTTTAATTAAAAGTAGGTTTGAAGATCAATAACGAAAAACAAAGATACCTGAAGACAAAAGCTTCGTTTTGCTACTAGACTGAGCCCTAGTATGGTTATTATATTTTACTATGTGTCCTGATAAAAAAGTGGGATATTAGTTCTGCTTAGCCAAGGTATCTGATTAATTGATATGAATTGGATAATGTCTTAATTTCCCATGGATTTAATAGTTGCCATTACAGGAAAATTGGCTTGTTGTCAGCCAACAGCATTAGCTTTCCCTGAATTGTGGTTAAAGGTCATAAAACAGCACTTAGTTTGATTTATGTTACTAATCAAAGCTATATGTGTTTTATAAAGGTCTCATGATCTTGCATTTGATATCTGCAGTCTGATATGAATCCATCCCATCAGCCTTTAAAACTTTCAGCACCTTGAGGAAGAGTACTTGGATACTGCTGGCATTCTCCTCAGAGAACACACTTTAAAGATACCCTTGAAATTTTGCAAGTAGAAGCAAAACTTACATAATTTCTAATAAAAGTAAGAATTATAAGAAATCTGTAAGGGTTTGCAGAGACATGGTATTGACAGAAAGTTGGAAGATTTGGACGTAAAGGTCCACTATTATATATCAACCAACCAACAGCACCACTGCTTAAATTTCCATTGACCTATGCAGAACATTTTGTATCGTTAAAGGCTTCAGTTAAGTCCATTTTATTAAGATAAAAAGCATTTTTACTAAATTATAAAGAACATAAAGTTTGCCCTGTACTTTTGTCCTGTACTTTTCCCTAAAGTCACACTAACATATCTCAAAAAAAAAAAATACTGCAAGTAATTAAAAAACTTCTGTTCCTTGACTTAACAACAGAGATAACTGAGGAATAAGCCTATGGTTAGATAATACTGCTGAGTCACAAAGCTTTTTTTTGAAGAATAGAACAATAGCTGAAGTTCTGAATTCAATAGGCAGCTGTTCTTAGGAAAACGGAAATTTACATGACATAAAATTTAAAACAAAACCTCCAAAACTTACAGAAAGGAAGAAATAATTACCTCTAGCCTGTTATCTGAGAGGAAATTTTCAATATGAAAATTAATAATTTTTAACATTCTTTTGCCCTTCACTATAATGATATCTGTAGTTTTTCTTCAGTCTGAAATGCAAAATACTAATGCAATCATGGTGATCTAGGACAAGATCCTACGTAAAACATGGGTAAGCAAGAACTGTCGTTCTGATTTTGTAATTTCATTTCTTAAACAAGAACACTGTATATTTATGGAGTTTTCAGATTTAAATGAAGTTATGCATGGATTGAGTGGTTTCCTTTAAAGACAAAGCTGTGGAACTGGAGCTTGCAGCAGGGAAAAAATAGGAATTCCCAGCTTCAGCATCCAAGAGAATAATGAGTATATCTACTAAAATATTTCATTTCTAATATCAAGGTAATAATACATTTCAAAACATTGAATGTTAATTACTTCATGTATAGCACTGAGAGAAAATAATAGTTACAGAACTATTAATTGTCTAACAATATTAACTATGTTCTAATTCTCGCTCAGAAAACAGTCAGGAACCATTTAGACAATTATGTTATATTTTAACCCTTGTTTAGTAAAAAAGGCAGTAGCATACATTTAAGTAACATTTTAACATTTTATGATTTTTCTAATGAAGGTGTGATGCTCCTTGAGCTGAACAGTTATTTTGTGAAGAGGAAAAATGGAATGTTTTGCAAATTACAGTACAAATATTAACAGTACTCAAAGTATTATATTCAGTGCTAATAAGAATAGTGTTAGTGCAATTTCCAAGCCACCTGCTCAGAAAATGGTTTGCTACACGATGTCAGTTATGTCACTTTTATTTTCAGTAGTTAGTCAGACAAAAGGCAAAGAAGAAAAGAAATTTCCTTTACAAATTTTGAATTTGTAAGGGTTTTTTTTTCCAGAAGGTAAGTAGACTTGACAGAAGGAATCAAATATCTGAGTTCTAAGAAATTTGTTTCCCAAATAATTACATTTTTTAGCCGTAAGTTCCCTTCTGTAACACTAATTTCTCTAGGCAGGGGAAGCTTATTGATCCCTTTGAATGTGTTCAGTCTTATCTAACTCTTCACTTGTCTGACGCACATCGATGTAGGCAGTCTATAAAAATTTTGATGTTTTCTCAAGTTTTGCATTCAAATGTATCATAAATTATATCAACATAGAAAAATGAATACAAAGATGTGAGGAACAGATTATGTGAAATGATAAAAATTTCTGCTTTTAATTACTCACTGCTATAGAATGCCAGGATAATGACTAGGATGGGAGTAAATGAAAGGGAGGGAAAAAAGCAAATTCAAGGATATCAATATAAAATGCACTGGGTTTGGCTGGGATGCAGTTGGTTTTCTTCACATCTATCCATATGGTGCTGTTTAGACTGGTGACCAGAACCCACCAATGTTTTCCCTGTTGCTGAACGGTCCTTGCCCAATGTCCAGGCTGTCTGCTCTTCCCTCCACCCCTCAGCAATAGGGCTGGAAGTGAGCAAGATCCTGGGAGTACACACGGCTAGGACAGCTGACCAAAACTGACTAGAGATACCCCATGCCTTGTAACATCACAATCAGAAATTGCATGTTTGCGTATTTCAAAAGAGAGCCATTGCTTGGGGACTAGATGGGCATTGGTCTGGTCATGGTGACTGAGGTTTTTTGCACCCCTTATTGGGGGGATTCTTCCCTGCCCCTCATCTTCCCCACTTTACAAAACTATCCTTATCTTGATGCATGAGTTTTCTTACTTTTTGCTCTCTTAATACTCTCCCTCATTAGAAAGGGGAGTGGAGGGTTATGGTGCACAAGTGACTTGGTGGGGACTTACCTTAGCCACCTGGAGTTAACTCACAACACCAAGGTAAGAGTGCAATTCTTACAAAGCAAGAATAGGCAACCATCAGTGTAATTTTTTCTTCTCTTTTAAAAATCTTTTCAGAAAGGATGGAAGTCAATGAAAGGTAACCACACAAGTCCCAGAACTATTGCTCAGCAGCTATCCATGCTATCAGATCTAAACCTTTAATTTAAAGACTGAAGGACTTGTCTGCCAATATAGGGCAACTTTATACATTACATTTTAAAAATGTGGATGTGATGGAAATTGGATTTCTGGCAATTTCATTATGCTTAATTCCATTGACACATAATATTAAAGCCATGGTTTCAATGACCAAATCTATATCACTAAAAAGAAAAAGGAACATGCTTCAGCTTTGGGATACTGGTTATTCATACTACATAAATTATTACTGTGTTGGTTTTACTGGCATTTTCCAAGAAGATTCCCAAGCATGGTTTTGGGATTACCACATGACGAGGATAATTCACAATGGGCAGCATGGAAAAGTGTATAGTGGTTTGTTTCTGTCTGTTCTGTGTAAGCCTATTTCCACACTAAAACATAAAAATAGAAGCAAAATTATATTAATGTATAAGAGCCACCTGAAACTGAGGTGAAATCACATGATCAAATGTTGTGTAAATGAGATGCACCCAAGTTATGCCACTTGACTTCTAGGCTAGCAGTAATCTGATCCTAAGCTATTTATCAGTATAGATGAAACATGTTTCCACCAGCTGTTTTCCTTAATCATGCAATATCATTAATATTGCAATGCATACATACCTTTATGACATTTAGGTTAAGAGACATGTTTGCAGAAAGAACTGAAAAATTCTGATGACAGCATGACTTCTAGATTCCAGACTGTGCTTTCCACAAGAATGAATACAATTTTTTTATTCTACTGAACAACACAGTTGAGACTAGTATTTTAATTTATTTATCAGGGCAACCTTATAATACCTAGGTATTTACTGCTTGCTTCCTTTCTTCATTTCAATAGCTTCATTCATCTTTGTATAGACCTGTCTGAAAAGTGAATTTCGTTTAATTGTTACTACTGATCAGAGCTGTAATTCTCCCAGTGGCTATAATCAGTAATCAAGTTGGTTTCATTATTACTGCCAGGAGGGATAGAGCAGTGTGTGAGCCAGTCCTCTTTGGGATCTGAGCTGGTTTGACTCTCCTCACAAAATCCTTCAGTTTATTCTGATTTAGAACTAGAAAGTGATTCAAAATGCAGAGATTGGTGGTGTGGGCTCAAGTGTGTACTGACTGTATAGATGAGGTGACCAGCTACTTCTTTATTCAACAGTGCTTTCATATCTCTGCAAGTCAGAGGGAACTTGGTCATTGCTAGTCATAGCACAATATTATGTGCATATACATCTTATATATAATATACAGCAGAATAAACCCAAATAAATTTGCTTACAATTAAACCACAGCACACCTTGAAGATATCAGGCTGTTGTTGACCATTTCAGAAAGCATAAATGATTTTACATTCATTTGTTCTCTTATAATATAAAAGCATTGAGGCCTGGTAGAATATTTATGAGGGTTTTCTAAATTTTCTTTCTCTATGGGTGTAGTTCTTTCTTAGTGATAATACTCATTTTTTCGTTGCATAAGCACACTTCAAGCCAGCATCTGGTCCAGTTCATAAAGCTAAACACTTGTAGACACTACAAAGGGGAAGAGCACAAATATTTTCCTCTCTGCAAAAAACTGCATTGAAGTCTCTGTTCTGTATCTCATAGGCAATATCTTCATGGAAAGTGAGCTTTACTTTGGCTGCTTGCAAAGGTTTTATTATAAGAAACAAGTTCCTTCTCCTTCCTCAGGTTCTATCTTTGTTGTATCACTTATTAAACTACCTGCCAGCTTGTATAAGATAGACCCATTACAGCGATCACACATTTGAATATCACTGACCCCTTTTTCTCAGGTTCCCAATTGGTCTGTGATGTGCCTGGTTCTGTTTTTAGTAATGCAGGTGTTAAAAATTTCATTGTTCATATTTTACTGTACTAATTTGTAAAAGAGAATAGTATTCTTGCACCTTAAATGCCAGTTTTCAGTAACAGCATAAAAGTGGTTTCTCACAAGAAAATCAAGAGCTGAGTACTTTGAATACTAATATATTATTATGATGATTATTTCAAGTGGTTGTTTACCTAAGGATTTGTTCCATTTGATATCCTGTTGACAATTCTTTTTGTAGAATGTGGGGAGCTTTCTGTAATAGTGAGTACTGCTATTTATGTATGAAGGTATTTAGCACAACCAGCAGGAAATGTCTAGTAAAGGGAAGAATTGGCCTATCAGACCTAAATCAGACTTGACTCCACTCAATTTTGATAGATGTGAACTCTATTTGAAAGGTCAGTGACTGTGCTCACAATGAATGGAAAGCAGGAAACCGATTTCTCAGATGCCCTGATACCCAAGTGGTTTGGGAGTGCCTGAAATATGGGTGACCCTTGTATAAATCTTTATTTTACTGAATTTGAGAAGGAATTATTTCTCTGTAGCCCTACAAGTCTCCTACGCAACTGCAGCATTTCTCATTCTCTTGTGCTGAACCTGGTCCACCATATACAATAACTTAATATTGATTTGGAGTATGGACTTTTATCATTTCACATGGTTGCATAATCACAACTGAATTGCAGTATTTGCCTGCCCTGGTGAATATTTAGGTTATGTAATATGGAGTAACATCACCTGGAAAGACTTAGAACAAACTGATCCAGAAAGGCCTATGAAGTGATGGTTAGGACACACTTGTTACAAAAGACTGCATTTCAAAGTCCCTTAAATTAGATAGAATCAGAATCAGATCCACATGGAAGTGACCCTAGAATGGACATGAAAACATCTGTCTCACAACTTCAGTGGAATGTAGTAACTAGTGGGTAAATTGAATAACCAGACAGGGTGTGAATGACCTATCCTTAGAAAGAAGAATAGGTGAAAGGATTGGCAAATGTGGAAATCTGCAAGTACCTGAGTTACCTAAAGGATTTAGTGTCTTTGGGACTCTGGTTGTAAAGTAGATGGAGAACAGCATATTTGCAAGCACACAGAACATTTTATTGGTGGAAAGTCAAACTTACTACAATAAAATACAAAATTTTATTTATATGTATATATATGGGTTGGAAGTATTCAAAAGTGAGGAGGTGATTAGGAGAATTATCCAGGAACATTACATTTTATTGGTGGAAAGTCAAACTTACTACAATAAAATACAAAATTTTATTTATATGTATATATATGGGTTGGAAGTATTCAAAAGTGAGGAGGTGATTAGGAGAATTATCCAGGAACATTAAAATCCTCAATCTAAACCTGAAAGACGCAGTACTTAAACTTCTGCCTCCTATATTTGAGGTGAATAGAACATTCATATTTACCGACCATGCTGAATTTGCTTATGTTCATTTATTTTCCCTATGACTGTTATTTTCCCTATGCATGTTATTTCTAACACATTGTGTGCATTTGTTTATGCTTTTCTTCATCCAGTGCTGTGTCTGCAAAATCATTACTCTCTCTCTAATACTGATGTAATATTTAAAATACCAAATATAATTAGTAACTTATCTTTCTGGAGTCAAAACTAGAGTAGAATTTACTATTGCAATTATATTTGAAATTGGTGAAACCTGAGGAAAACAGGTTTATGAACTGTGCTACTTGCATTCTTTGATTCTACTACAAGATGTCAGCTTACGCTTCAATTCACAAACAAGCACAATGGAAATTGTAACATGGCCCTTTCTGCTTTCTTCCAATGTGGTTTGAATACCAATAAAATCACACAAGGTGAAATAGTTGTCTTGAAAACCCTCAGAGCAGAAGTGTTAGCTTTGTGGTATTACAGGTAAGTCTCACTGTTCATTTGTTTGCAGTCTCCTATCAATTGAATTTCTTTACTCCAAAACCAAAGAAAATAAAATAATAAGGAAATAAAAAAGACAGAAGAAAATAAATCTTTTGTCTTTCAATTCTTAGAAGTTTGAAAAAAATATAAAACAAAATTCTCTTTCTTTTCCACAGTAAAACATTTTGAGAAGATTCAGAAATCAATTTGCACATTTTGCTTTTGAGAAAGTTATATTTTTGATTAAGGATACTCCTCTAGTTTTCTCCTGGCTCTTCTGTAGCAATTCTATAACTCAGGGAGGGTAACTGGACTGGAGGAAGGCATACTGAAAATTGGCATTTGCTGCCTAACCAAGATTTATGAATGCAGGAGATTGACTCATCATTAGAAGAAGGTTAGGAGATTCAACTTTGAAATATATAAAAATATATCATAAGGGAGAGGGAGAAGAATAGCATAAAATATTTTTGGTATGTACATTTACTGAAAAGGCTCATCAGTTATTTTCATTTTTACTCTAAGGGGGAAACTGCAGGAGGGTAGATGACTCAGATGTCGAAGGTTAGATTTGTTTCTTTTTTACTTATAGAATTTTTTCCCATAAGTTCCTAGGAGACTAAATGCTGGATACTTATGGGTGCTTGACCAAAACAAAGAGGTGGCCAAAAGTCGGGAGGGGGAAGTTAACGCCAATTTGGGGGGCAGGGGGGAAAAAAAAAATGGGGCTGGCGGCAGCTCGGCGCTCTCTTGCTCTCGGCATCATCTTGCTTGCTGTGGGAGGAGTTCACTGTCGCCACCAAATCCAGTCCTGGGAAATCTACCATCATCTGCTCGTGTGCTCAGGAATTCTGAGCTTCTCCTCCTGCCCTGCTGGAGCTGGGCCAGCCCTGTCCCACCATCGCGGCTTCTCCAGCGCTGCTCTTTTTGCTTGGTGTGGCCCCGCTCTGCCCTGCCCTGCCGGGACATCTCCGCTGTTCCAGCTGCCACCGACAGACCTTCTGATTTATCTCATCCACCAGCCCGGGATTTTCCAGCTCGGTGCTCTCAGAGTCCTGCAGGGGCACCGAGATCAGACTGCCCCGGGCTTTGTGAAGCAAAGCCCTCGAGGTTCCTGGTCCTGTTTTGTCGTTAATGTGGTAATTGTTGATGTTTGATTTGCTTCGTTATGCATACGAATTGTTATTCCTATCCTCATAACTCTGCCTGAAAGCTCCTTTAATTTTCTAAATTATAATAGTTTGGAGGGAGGGGGGTTGAATTCTCCATTCCAAGCGAGGCCCTGCCCTCCCTAGCAGACACCTGTCTTTTCCAAACCAAGACACTCAGGTCGGTTCAACACCTTGCTCAAAAGAGGGCAGCCCAGGGTATTGGCAAGTCGAATTTTGGAAATCACTAGGGAGAGAGATTTGTGCAGCCTTTCCCAGCGCTTGATCTCCTTCACAGTGAATAATATACCCAAGGATAATTTTTCTTACTCATGATTTTGGCTACTAGCTCTTGATCTTTCATTGTACCCATTCAAGAAAAAAATCGAGTTCTGTCTTTACTGTAACTCCCTTTTAAGTAATGAAAGATGGAATTATATTCCTCCCTATCCTTGTTTTCTCAATGCTAAGTGGTTTCAACAGTCTTTCCTGATATGTCATGTTCTTCTAGCCTTTGCAGTCATCCTGGTGATTCTCCACTAGATTCTGTTAATATTTACCAGTGGTCCAAAACCAGACACAGTACTCCAGATACACACATTAAATTCAAAATCACTGGTTGAAGAAGAATAACCATTTGCTTCAAACTGCTAACTACACTCCCATTCTGCTAACCACATCCTTGCTAATACAGCCCAGTAGGCATTTGGTCTTCATTTGGCTGTAAACATATTCTGATCCCAGGTCAGTTCTTAAAGACATACTACCCAGACAGTCTGTTCCCTGGACTGATGATGGACTTTCTGCATGCCAAGTAGAAGACTGCTTAGCATTTATTGATCATTATGAGATTCTTATTAGTTCATTTTTTCATCTTGTTTATTCTTTCATCAGTAAGAACAGCCCAGCTCTCCAGCATATCAACCATGGTTCCCAATTTGAAATAATACAAGAACCTGATAGGCTGAATGATGATCAAGGTCACTGTCAAAGTTGTAAAGTATCATCCCTTTAACTCAATTTCAGAGGAACGTGCCTTAGTTGATCACTAGGTTCACTTTGACTCATTGGTCATTGCCTTTTGTGTCTGATTGTCCAGATTTTTCACCCAGATTATACTTCATCCATCTAATTTTCAGTTTGGCTACTAGGACTCCATGGAAGACATATATATAATGTTGATATAATGGAGATAATTATATAAAATTGATATAATCAAGGTAAATGGAGTTCATTGCACTCCTTTCAGCCACAGAACTTGTCATTCATTCAGAAAAGGAAAACACAGTTTACCAATAAGAAATTGATACTGAATATACCTAGTAACCTTTTTGGGTTTTTTTGTTTCCTTCATGTACTCCAAAATAGCTTTGGCGTACTGAGAGTGAGTATTAGCTCTATAATTCTCCCAGGCACTAAGGCTGACTCTTCTGTCTGCCAAAGAAGAAATTTTGGATGTTCTTACTTTCTGGGGCCTCTAGGATAGGAGGTTAAGTAATTTTAGTTTCAGTAACTAAATTTTAGTGTCTTTCCACCTATCAGCTACCTTTTTTGTCAGCTCCCTGTCTTTCTTACCATAGCCAAAGGAGGATCCAGATACCTAAAAGAATCAGGCATCACTGGAGAAACTGCAGGATACCTGAAACAGACCCACAAAACTCACAGATATGACCCATGACCTTCAGAACAATCATACTTTCCCAAATAAGTTGGAGATCAAGGAAGATATTCCAAAGAATCTCAGATGGAAATAAATACATATGCTTAACAAACTGAATCATTCCATGGGCAGCTGCTATGAATCTGAATCACCCCCTTGGCTCACTAGTGGTATTAATCTCTACGGCTTATGATGGAGGCATAAGTTATGTTTGTAGCATACATGACAAAACTATCTTTTGAACTAAATTTTACCCTCCATTGTCCGTTCCTAGTTTTCACTTCCACAGCATCAATTAACAGCATGTTCAAAGAGAAATTAATTATAAAACATTAGGATTTAAGTCGATTGTACAGTCTCGCTGCTTGTGTATTACAATGGTGTGTATAAAATGGAAGATTTCCCCTTGTTGATGAGAACTCAAATAGATGTGAATTGCACCGACAGATCTTCTCAGATCTCTTTGTGCCAGCAAATACTCCCAACTGCTTGTATTTTTACTGAATGCATCTCCACTGTACAGAGAGTTTTTGCTAAGAACATTATGAAATTTTGTCAATGGGGATCACTTCACTGATAAATTGCATTATTTATTCACAGCTCTATGAAAAATGAAAAAAAGTGTTCTAAAGTTTCCCCTTTTTTATAATAACATGAATACTGTATCCTTTAGAGCATTTATGTTATTGTTTTATTGTTTGGGGTTTTTCCCCTTTTCCTTATCCTTCTTTATCTTGTTTGAAATCTGTATTTTGGAATTTAAAAAAGTATAAAAGTACAGGTGTTTTCTGAAGAATGTTCTTGAAAATGCAAGTTATGTATGGAAGAACAAAAGTACAAGTCATTTCTGCATCTGCTAAAATATACCAAAGTTTGCAAATTTCCTAAGTCACTCTAGGGCAATGTCTCATGTTACCAAATTCTGCATCTCCTCTGTACAAATGTACAGTAAAAATAGATATTAATTGACTCTGTTCTGCCATACATTTAATTGGGGTTATAACCATGATAACTAACCTATACTACACCACTTAGAGGATTTGTAATAATCAACCTACTTTCTCACAACAGATGAGAATGACTATTGTGATAACTTGTACAACAGATGCTTATGATGATGACGACCTGTACTACACTACTTAGAGAATTTCTAACTATTTTTCTTATAGCAACTAAGAATTTCATTATGTTTTTATCAAATCAAAATAGGGATTAAAAAATCATCACTGTATAGAAGTTTACTTTGGGAAGTGTGGTTCTGTTCGAAAAGAATAGTGATTTCTAGCTGAAATAAACTAAAAGTCCTAGATTTCCCCTGATTAAAAAAAATTTACAAGATGATATGCAATTTGAAAAGAAAAAAATAACAAGAAAACAGTAACATGAAAATTATTTGTAAACCTTATGTCAGAGACAAGAACTTGAACAGTTTTTGAAATCCTTTCCATGTAGTGAGACAAAGTAAAATGTCACTGAAAAAAATAACAAAAATAAAATTAGAAAATTAATGTTCCTGGATATTAGCTTTTAAGATTTTGCTCATTGCTAAATAACAAGGAGCTTCAAAAGCAAGCAAAACTAGCAATGCTTATGAATTAAGAGAGGGAGTGGAGGAAAGGGGAAAAAGTCTACTTCTGAATCATGTAAAAAGTACAGCATTTTTGTTGAGCTGGTTCTGATAGGAAAACATGAAATGCTAGTTCTGTGAGAATTAGCAGCTAAACAGAAAACTTCTTTCCATTTTATTTTAAAGATGATACAGGGTGATTAAATAGATCTATATATCACAAGTCATCCCTCTGAATTTAATAGGCCTCCTTGTACAAATAATGTTTTCCATGGCAGACTAAGTATCAGAATTTTGTTTTCAAGATCTGACTCTGCTTGGTTCACTCCTATAGATGTATGTAATTCCATTTTTTCAAATCTGCATTTAATCGCTTTAGGACCCAGAGAAGAAGAAAGATTTCTTCTTAGCATGAAGCAAACATATTTAGAGAGTCTTATAACTGCCTTCTTACTAAACTGAAAGGAGATTCTGTGAAAATTATGGAATTAATTTTTGTCCCCTGCTAATCTCAAATACATACAAATTGAGAACTGAAAAATATGTTGTCACTCTTCACAGTTCAAAAATACATCACTGATGATGAGCTGAAATCCTGGGCCATAGTGAAGAACATTGGAATCCAAAATAAGATGTTTCTTCAAAAACGGAACATGAGATTAACTCTTAAACTATACATAGGCAAACTGCATGATACTTCTGCCATTAAAGACTCATTTGAATGGGGAGGTGTGTGTGCATTTATTTATTATTGAATTGTGAATTATTGACTGCAATTGCTAGCAGCCACTGTGATCCAAATATACAATTTAGGTATTAAATCTCTTGGAAAACAATTTTCCGTGAGCTCACACTTTCTAGAACCCTTCTAAGTTTAACCTCTGGGATTTCCTTATCAGAGGCTTGAAAACTATTTGGTTTGCATGACGAGGCTTTGGGAATGGTGTACCAGGGGTGGCTTCTGTGAGAAACTGCTTCCTCCATATCAGGCAGAGCCAGTTCCTGGCAGCTCCAAAGACAATTGTGATGCTGGTCAAAGCTGGGACAATTAAAAAGTGGTAACACCTCCATGACAACATATTTAAGAAGGAAAAATAAAGATATTGTGCAGATATTGTGCGGCCAGAGAACAGTGGGGTGATAATATGTGAGAAGAACAACTCTGCACACACCAAGGTCAGTGAAGTAGGAGGAGGAGGAGGAGCTACCCCAGGTGCTGCAGCTGAGATTTCTCTGCAGACCTTGGTGGAGACCATGGTGAAGCAGCTGTGCCCCTGCAGCCCATGGCATGGGGTGCAGAGATCCATCTGCAGCCCCCAGAGGAGCCCCACGCTGGAGCAGGTGGATGCCTGAGAAGAGGCTGTGATGCCATGGGAGGCCTGTGCTGGAACAAGGTCGTGGCAGATACCCATGGGGAGAGGAGCCCATGCTGCAGCAGGTTTCCTGGTAGAACTTGAGACCCCATAGAGGACCCACGTTGGAGCAGGCTGTGCCTGAAGGACTGCACTGTGTGCAAAGGGATCCACACTGGAGCAGTTCATGGAGAGATGTTGCTTGTGGTATAGATTCATGCTGGAGAAGTTCACGGAGAGCTGTCTCCCATGGGGGAACCCCCAAGTGGAGCAGGGCAACAATGCCTCTCCCTGAACATAGAGAGAAACAGGTGATGAACTGATCATAACCCCTATTCCCTGTTTCCCTGCACCACTGGGGGAGGAGGTAGAGCCGGGGTGGAGGGAGAGATGGGAGGAAGGTTTTTTCTAAGGTCTTATTTTAATTCTCATTATTGTGCTTTGATTTTGTTAGTAATAAATCAAATTAAAATATGTCCAATTCTAATTCTAGCCTGTTTTACCAATACTTGGTGAGTGATCTCTCATGGTCTTTAATTCATAAATCCTTTATTCCCTTGTCTAGCTGTGGAGAGAAGTGAAAGAGAGGCTTTGGTGAGTGCCTGGCCTCCAACCAGCATCAACACACTCACTACAAATCATGTATGACATTGATAAAACACTAAGATTCACCCACTGAATTACACATAGAAAACTCCCCAGGAGTAATGCATGGGATTTTGAGACAGGTGATTTTAAGTATAAGATATCTTTGAGACAGATAATTGTTGTTCATATTCAGTAGTGAAAACTGTCGAAGCTCTTGTTTTCCAAGAAACTGAAGAAACTGCTGTCAGCTTCTCAGATGTCTCACAAAATTTCATCAACCAAATTCATTCATCAAATCAAATCAAATCAAATCAAATCAAACCAAATCAATCACATTTTACAAAAATGTGTACATTCACTCGTGTGATAGGCAAGCAGTTCCATTACAGTAAGACTCATTACCAATTCCAGTTAATTTTAGGGTTTTTCTTTAAGTTAATTAAGCTTGTATTTCCACATTCCACTTTACTGTGAGCTGCATAGCTCACAGTATTTTTTTAAATAATGTACATTTCATCAGTCTCATTTCATATATAGTTAATAAGTAGAAAATCCTCTTCGGAAATTAAAGAGCCCTTTTACATTATCTTTATAATTAACACAGTATTAAATTAATAATGGAGACATAGTAAAACTTTAAATTGAAGCATTGAAATACAGAATTACAAATAGCTACTCTAAAAAAATTACAGATGAAAGAAATATGAGAAATGAGCCCACTTCAGGGGAAAGTATCGTGAAACTAAATCAGTGAATTTTGTGTGTGTCAGTTTACAAATAATCTCCAAGCTACTGATATTTCTGAATTCAGGTTATAAATCTATTGTGCTGGATTTGCAAGTTGTACTGCATAAGAAATTATGAATATTGTATTTCACGTGTAACCCAATTCTGCTCTTAGGGAGCAGATGAAATTCTAGTGTCCCATTAGAGGCATCTTCTAACATCTTTTATACTGGCAGAATAAAGGTTTAATCTCCAGGTAGTCTATATGTGATTTATAACATGGCTGAGTATGTGTCAAAGAACTCAAGCAGCAAGACTGACAAATTCTTGGAGCCCTTTCTGACTATCATATATAGATACGGATTTTGCTCTAGTTGAAGTCAGTGGCTCAGTCTGGAGAAAGAGGAAATTATATATTCTCTGGGTTTGTTGCTGCACAGATTTGGTTCACAAGACCTGTTGAGTGTGTCCAAACATATGAACTGTAAGGCTCATTCCTCAAAACAGGTGTTCTCACCAATCCTGTCCTTACCTCTACTTTTGCCATAGTGGCACTCTTCATATTATATGGGATTAATGACCCAAAAGACCAGAATCAGCTAATTTTTCCGGAGGACTTTTCTAATGCTGAATAATACAAATAATTGCTTTTATCATTCACTTCCTAGCAGCATTTATAATATTGGGATAAATCCTGAGAGTATATCAGTTTATTCAATGGATAATTTTTACAACAAACCGTCTCTTAACCTTTGTTTGCCAATACTGCAATACTTGTGCTGCTGAGATGTCATTTGTGTTTTGAATGATTATGTTCAACTTTTTATTTCTTTTCCTGTAAGTCAATAAAGCTGGAACAATTCTCAGATCTTGTCTAGGTAGAATGCTAATCCAAACTTTAAAAGGAACTCTATAACATAAGAGGCAAACCTACAACATATCCAGAAATAATTAATTCACTTATTTCTAACAGAATAAACAAATCTCTGCATGAATAAAAATGTATTCTAGTTCTAAATGAAAAGTCAAAGTCCCAACCAACAATTTAACAAAACCAATTTCTCAGAAAAACTCAATTGTGAATGTAAACTGAATGCATAGTAGCAACATTTTTCAAATCTACATCATCACCTATTTCCTCTTAATACATATCAGTCTCTTTTTTTTCTCTCTTACCAAGTGACATGGGTTATATAAACTTTACAGTTGAAAGGGAAGAATTTAAAAGTGAAAGGAAAACATAATTTGAATATAAATGAGACAATTTAAACACATTTCTGAGGGATGCCTCCAATACTTGAAAGACTTTACAAAATGAGATTTAAGTTGATACGAACAGTGTGTGACTGGAATGTAAAGGTTTAAGGATGTTCATTTGCCATTGATAGGACATCAGAAATAGGCCCAGAAAAAATTGCCTGAAGTCTTAAGGTTTAAATTATGATTAGCTATAGTAACTGTAGCTGTTATGAGACCATAAAATAATGATTCAGGAAAAAAATTAAAGTATTTGATTATTTTAGAATGAACTTTACAGAAACTGCCAGTAATCAAACATCATCCGAACTGACTTTCCTCACCTAGGTCCCTTGATAATTCTTTCTTGAATCATGGTTTCTTCCACGGAAACTTCTTACTCTTTAAGTAATAATTTGCAATGCAAAAATGCCTATAAACCTCTCAAGGTCCTGTTCTTTTATGTATAGTTCCACTTGCAGGGGACTTACTACCTCAGACCAAAGACCACTGTTGAGGCAAGAACAGGATCAGATAGAGGAGAGTGCCCTGTACACGCTCATCTAGTTTAGCTTCACTTAGGTTGAGACCTAATGTGCCCATGATGAGACAGAAATTGCCATGAACTCCCTCCATTGTCACAGGGAAGAGACAGGAATCTTCTTCTCATCCCGGAGTGCTGAACCCTCAACTACCAGGAGACTACACAGACAGCACGGGGAGAATGTTTTCTGAGTGATTTCTTAATTATCAACATGTTCAAGTTTTCCTTATTTCACATTGTGTATACACAAATAAACATAATCTTTGGATTATTTATGATAATTATTCCAGTGCAAGAGAAATCTGAAGAATGAGAATCTGGACATTCTATTCAACTGACTGCCAGGTGAAAGGTACCTTGCATACCCCAAGCTAGTCATAGGACATAAACTGAAACTCAGATGTTTCTTGCAAAGGCATGATCTAAAAGCTGCTATAATAAAACCGGGAAAGTAAATAGGAGCAGAAGAAATATAAGGTACTATGGTGGTTGGGTGACTTAAAATGTCAAGATTGTCTCATAAGAGACTTTTTATATTTCATACTTGTTCTCCAAACTGAAAAAATCCCACCAGACAAATATAAAATGTCTTGTCTGAAAAAAAGGTTCGCATTATATAATTTTATAAATATACCTACAAATGTCATTGCAGTCATTATTTTCCCGTTATTTTGGTACTGTCAGGCCATTATTAGAGAGTTACTGTACTGTAATTCATCCTTTTTTAAAATTTTAATTTCACAATTATTTTTAAATTCCATTGTAGACTGTACTTTACTCCATAATTAAACAGAATTTCAAGAAACCACAAAGTGGACCAAAGAATAACATAATTCTGGGAAATATGCTGCATACAAGTTCAAATTGTGAAGCTGATAAATGCTTTATGTGACAGAATTATTGAGAGAATTAGATAAATGTAATATAATGTCTTGACATTAGTGGAGTACAAAACAATATTTCTTTGAGAAAGAGATCTGGAAAGCTCCTATAAAAGCTAGTGCTTCACTTTGGCAGGAAAAAAAAATTACTTAGATTGAACAGTGTATAGTGTCTTCTGGTTTGAAAATCCAACTAATTTCTTATGAAGCCATACAGCTGATATCCATATTGAGAGTGACTGATAATCCCAAAAAGACAGAAGGTAGAGGGGCTGCTGTATTATACTCAGTGCAGAATCAATGAAGTTTATTCATGGAAGAACTGTCCAAAAGAGACTCATGCCTTAATTTTTATAAACAAAATAAATTTTTCCCTATCTTCTTTGGTTTCTTTTTTTTTTTTTTCTTCACCAGAAAATTTCATGTTTACTACTTTCTGTTTACCTCAGTGGACAATATCAAATACTAGGATATTGGATGCAAGATATGGAATGCCCATGGTATTTTTGGGCATTACATTAGTATTTAAAGAGTTTTCTTCTAGATTCTTTGCAAGATTTAGTTTATTTTTCAGGTAATTTATAGTTTCAAGGAAAAAGAGCTCCTTTTGAAAATTGAAAAAGAAATATATTGTTTCTGTGTAAGCCCTAGTATTGGAATCAGTGCAGTAAGTTTGGTAAGGGTCCTCATTATACAGTTAAGGCGTGTTCATTTTAGCTCACATCTGAAGTGCTTTACTAAACTGACTGTATAGAGACACCAGAACAGACTTAGTCAAAGATATATAGTTAATATTTCTCCTTTCTCACAGAACAATTAAATGCAGACCATTTTCTTTTAAGAAGTTTCTAATGCTGCTAAAGGGAATTACAGGAGAAAAAAAGTATATTTTAAATAGGAAAAAATATTGCATATTTTCTTTGAAAATGCTAGTATCTAAAAAAATCCTTAGACAAGTTGCATAGATTAGTTCTTATACAGTTTTGTATTTGTTTAAATATAATAATTTCTTATGTTTAAAAAATATAGCAAAAAATTTCATGACAATATATACTTGTGCGGTGGGTCAACCCTGGCCAGATGCCAGGTGGTCACCACAGCCTCTCTGTCATTCCTCCATCTCAACTGGACAGAGAAAGAAAATTAGGAAAAATGGCTTGGGGGTCAAGATAAGGAAAGGGAGAGTACACTCACCAATTATCATCACAGGGAAAACAGATTTGACTTGGGGAAAAATTAATTCATTGCCAATCAAATCAGAGTAGGATAATAAGAAATAAAACCCTATCTCATAACACCTTCCCCCAGCCTTCTCTTCTTCCTGGGTTCAACTTCAGTCCCACCTTTCTCTACCTTGTTTCCCCCAAGTGATGCAGAAGGATGGGGAATGGAGGCTACAGTCAGTTCATCCTGTGTTGTCTCTGCTGCTCCTTCTGACTTAGGGGGAGGATTCCTCACACCCTCCCCCTGCTCCAGGGTGCTGTCCCTCCCACAGGAGGCAATACTCCATGAACTTGTCCAGCATGGGTTCATGCCACAGGCTGCAGTTCTGCAAAGTGCCCCAGCATGGATCCCTTGCTTGTGCTCTTTCTACAGGGTGCCATCCTTCACCAGCAGAGTGCTCCAAGCGTGGCCTTTCCACAGGATCACACCCTCCCTTGGGTGCAACCACCTGCTCTGCCATGGGGTCCTCCAGGTGGATCCCTGCTCATCCATGGACCTCCATGGGATGCAGGGGCACAGCTGTCACACCACGGTCTGCACCATGGGCTGCATAAAGGAGAAATCTCGGTTCCTGCAAACAAACTGCTCTTTGTCATTTTTATAATGTGATGAGTTTCAGGAAGGCAAGCTGAGCTTTAGGAAGTGTATTTTGAGTGGAATATTATTGAGTGAAATAGCTAAACATTTAAAGACTTTTCTTGGGTTTACCAAGAATTCTCTTAACTAGGGTCTAATGTATAGAGGAAATAGTTTACCCATTTTTTGTCTTCAGAGAGCTCATTTTGTTTATCCAAATATAACCTAAGTTGGAATAAAGACTGATATGGTAACAACAATCATATTAGACACAACCTTGAAATTTATAATTTTGATAGTAAAATGTTTTCTTGTGGAACTTCAGCTTTCAGAACATGATATCGGAATTTAAGTTAGTGCTTTTAAACTGTACAGCAGAGACTATATGCTATATGAAAGGTGAGCTCCATTAAAGAAGAGACAAAAGTTAGGTTCATGGTACTAAAGGTTCAGTGTGACATTTGTCTAATGAAGCTTCAGACGTCTGCCAGAGAAACATGTATGCTTGCTGTGATCACAAGATCTACCTCCATATGTCCAATGGAAAGGAACCAACATTTTTATCCTCTTACACTCACAACCTGTTTGAAATTATTTCTTTAGTGACATGAATCATACATGGTCTCTTCAGAACCTAAAAATGTTTTGTGAAGTATCTGTATTTCTGTGTCTTGCAGTATTTTGGTGAGTGGAGGAGCCTTTTTGGAAGATAGGAATCCTTCTTATATAAGTATTAATGATAAAGTCATCTGTGCCTGAGAGAAATGGAACTGGATGACTTAAGCTGTTTCATGGGCAATATCTATACAGGTAAATAAAGTGATTCAGAATGTGAGCTTGTAACAGCCTGTGGATTATCACTGAATTTTAGCACAGTTTTAGTCCCTGGCATGGTTTGTACCAAATAGTTTCCCAGAAAACTGTTGCACTGTCAAGGTAACTGCATGTGTCAGGGACCATTTTCAGTTTGGATCTGGCCACCCCCTTTTGAGGGGAAAAAAGTGTCAGATGATACACCATTTAACTTGACCTTACAGGCCAGAGGGTTTTCATGGCATGGTTAAATTTCTACTGTAGGCATTTCCTTTCAGTCCATGCAATATTACAAGATTTAGGGCACCGTAAAGACAAAATGGTTCAATTTCTTCTAAACCATTTTGGTACAGATCTTCCTAGAAATCAAAGGTATTGTAATGTCACATAAATTTTACAGGAACTTCTCTAACAATTTTGTGGCATTTCTGTCTTGTATCTGAAGAGGAAATAAGCACTTCTTTCGCAGGTGAAACTCGTGTAGACTCCACACAGAGTTCTGCCAATGGATGTGAAGAAGAATTACCTCGCTAGTGATTTTCTGTGACATAATTAAACTTTATATTATCAAAACCTTGCAGCTCTAAGCAACTTCTAACCTTAAAGTTGTATTTGAAACAGTAAGGAACTGAGACATGTAAACAACATCTCAGTGGAACAAAAAAGGGAATGGTGATTTTTTAGATACAGTTAAAAATGCAACTTAGCTTTTTTTATTTTTTTTTTTCCCAAATAACAGAACACATCAAACAGCAAAGGAGAAAGACAGGAGAGGAAAAACGATTTCCAGAATTTTGGAAATTATAAATATTTTTTTCCATCAGGAAAGAAAGAAAATATTGTGAAAAACTGGAAATTTCTTGATCTGGCAGTGTAAAAAGCAAAACTAATAACAATTTTTTTATCATGTATGCACAAACTGACAAAATGTAGTGATATTTTAAGAGGGAATGAAAAAATAATATACAAGAGTCATTAAAATTGTTAAGCAAAGTGTTACACTGTTATGAAATTAAACTTTATGCTCATTACTATGTTATCTATGAAATATACTATAAAGAAGTAAAGAAAATATCCCAGCAGAAAATATAGCTCATCCTGGTGTTGGCTAACTGCCTGAAACCATGATTTGTATCCAAGGAAATGTAAAGTGCATAAGTTAGCTCTGCAATTGACTGTGTCTTTCCCTACATTGCTTTTATTATTGCTTAAATTACATCAGAAACTCACTGAGTAGTGTTTCAGTTGAGAATTGACCATCTTCTGCCTTAACATAAAATCAGCCAATACATAGAAATCAAGGTGGTGTTGCAAGTGGTGTTGTAGTAAAGAAATTATGTTCAGGAAGGCAAACTTACCAAAGAATGAAGAGGAGAAGGAGCACAAAAATGTCTGAATCATCTTATGCAATTCATGTATCTCAGCAAGACCCAGTATGAACTTAATCCCCTTCATTCTTTTGTATGCATATTTCCATGTGGAAAGATTCTGACATATCTCTTCTGGCAGTGATATATGTTGTTCAATTTCCAAAATAAATTAATGGTCAAAATGAAGGTATATATTGTTCGTTTCAGTAGTACTCTGTAGTTTAAACACTTCTCCTCTGTCTTTTGTGCTGTACCCCACATTGACACACATTATTTTCTTGAGATTACTAAAATAATAATGAGTATTCTTGAGGTGAGCTAACTTTGGCCAGCAGCCTGACATCCACCCAGCTGCTCTCTGACTTCCCCTCCTCAACAGGACAGAGGAAGAAAATAAGACAAAAGAGCTTATGGGTTGAGACAAAGGCAAAGAAATAATTTGTCAGTTACTCTCGCAGGCACAACTGACTCAGAAAAAAATGAAAACACCTTACATCCAACCATGCCCCTTCTAATCAGTCTCAACTGATAAAATTCCCATTTTTTCTGCCACCTTCCCTTCTTGCCCCTGACAATATAAGGGAGAAAGAATGGGAAGTGGCAGCCATCTTATAAGAGCTGTCTGCTGCTCCTTCCTCCTCACATTTCTTCCCTGCTCCAGCAATGGCTTTCCACGGTCAGGTGGCCTGTCAGGTATGTGTTTATTTAGCTGGAGCTCAAATGCAGAGTTGTTGCAAAGAGGCTTCTCTATATCCCAAATAAACATGGGGGTATAGCCTGACTGGCATCTCTCCACCACTCTTGGTAGGACCATAAATTAAAGATTTCTCCCCCTTCAACTTTTATGTTTTTAAGTTTTTATGTTTTGATACCCATATATATTTCCAGACTCTCTATTAAGGATAACAGCACAGTAATTCAATACTATATTTTTTGCAAGAAAAGGCGACTAAAAGATGGCTTTCAAGCCTTTGAGTTTTACCTTTACTTAAAGATTTTGCTTATAAGAAAATTGATGCTTGGATATGTACCATTTGGTCCCCTTCATCCCAAACCATATGGGCCCGATATATTCCAGGGGTGGGATCTAATAGAGTGTCAATGGAGCCAGGCTGAGGAGTTTGCAATCCACTCCTCAATGCATTTAGTTTTGGAGGAAGTTCTGAGATCTGACAGAGTACCATGATACCGGAGAGATGAAAACTGCAGTGACCATGTGATGGTCTGCCTGAACAAATAAGTCTTTTCAGAACTGATTGTGCCAGGATATCTGAGCCGTTTTTCTCTGGCACCAAATCAAGTTTGACAAGGTTTATTAGCTTAGGATCAAGGTCATGGTAATATAGCTCTTTTGCTTTAGCTTTGATTCTTAGCTTGAGGATTGTGCCTGATCTAATAAATTCTATAGAATTGAACTGGTTCTTCATAATGCCAGCTTGGCTGCCTGATCTGTTTTACATTGCTTTGTTATGCTCTGTTTTAAAGCTTGATAATCCACCATTTTAAAGAGATGATTCATGATTGGATCTCTTCGACTATAGCTCACACAGTTTTGATCAGGCAGAAACAAGAAATGCTTTTAAGAAAACTAATCCCTGCTAATAGCAAAGGGCTCTTATTCACTGATTTCTCCTTTTTTGCTTTTTCCCTTTCAATGAATCAGGCTTACAGAAGCCAAAAATATTTAGCTAAACATCCTAAAACATTAAGTAAGCAGGTATTTACTTTCTCTTCACAGTCAAGGGTACACATAGCAGCTTTGGTGCTTACCTTTAGTGTGCACTCTTGTATATAGAGTTTAAATTCTCTAAATCAGTAATTCAGCCAATGTGTCCTCTGACATGAGTTACTGCTTACTACTACTGCTTGCTTGAGGCAGAAAATTACCACAAGTTAGAAGGGAAAGCCAAGAATCAAATAATCATATTTCATAGTTAGAAATATTTTTTTTTACATTTCTACACAAAAATAAATCTTCCCTCCACAATTTCTATCTCATCAAACATGTTTATTATACTAAAGGTATTCCCTAGAATTATTTGTGGAAATTATTATTTGAGAAGTTTGTTCTAAAGTTTGGGGTTTTTTAAATACAAAAAGTTTTGCAAAGATGCACAGAAACATGGTGTTTTCTAATTCTATGACTGTCTCTAAGAATTGGAGATTTGTGGTATTAATAGCAATGATTAGAGACAGAAATTGTCTGCCTTTCATATCTTGCAGTATCAGCTTAAAATGCACTCCTTCAGCAAATAATCATGACAGTAAACTCAGCTGTGAGAAAAGATGAGGGACTGTTTTGGTTTAACTGGGCAGGCACACAGCTCATGCCACCCCAGTAGGATGAGGAAAAGAATTTGAAAAGAAGATAAAACTCAGTAATAAAGATATTTTAACAGGCAGTAAAGGAACAGCTTTCAATGCTAGTCTGCTAATTCCTACTGCTCACACTTCATTATCAAATTGTTGTGTTGGAGCAGGTAATAGTTACACGGCAGAAATTAAAAAAAGTTTCAGTGTAAGTCAGTTAAAAAGTCAACCAAACAAGCTAGAATTCTGAAAAAACTCCAGCTCTATTAGTCCCAGGGTTTGTTAGTCTGCTGACTTTAAGAGGTATTATTTCTCTGGAGGAACTCAGAGGCACAGATGACTTAGAAGTAACTTGCACAAGAAAATGCAATAAGGATCAATTTGTTTAGCTCTCAAGACGTTAAAATGCTTTCCATGTTTTATTCCATACTGGGGTACATAAAAGCTGTTTTCTTTCATTCCATACATTATCACTCAGGGTCTTTTCTCTGAGTTTTTGCCTAATAACACAGTAGAGATGTATCAACAGCAGATACTTTTGCAGACAAATCAAGAGATAGTATTTTTCATTTGATAGGTAACAGTAATTATAACAATATTAAGCAATTGAACCTATTTCTTATACATTCTGATAATGCCGTATGCTCATAAGTTGGAACCAATAATCAGACCTAGACCTCTTGTTTTATTAATAAAAAACAATTTCACCATTTATCATTCATTAAAACTGTGGTGGAATATCTAGTTAGTGCAGGGACTGATTTGTTGCAGCTTGCTGCAGGAAATGTAATTGATGGACAGTCTGTTTCTGAAACATCTGCTGAAGCATGAGCCTATTCAACAACTCCAAACGTAAGGGGTTATTTCCCTGCACAGCAAGTAGTCTGAATGTATCAGATTCACAGAATATTCTGAGTTGAAAAGCACCCACAATGATCATCCAGTCCAGCTCCTAAGTGAACAGGCTGTATGGGCTTCAAACACACAACGTTGGTGTTATCAGCACCATGCTCTGACCAAATGAGCTAATCTAAAATCTAATGGTTTATAAATGGTTTTACCAGCTTTGTATTTCACTAGAAATAGCCTCAATAGTGTGTCTTAGATTACACCACTAAAATTATTTCTCTTTAAAATTCATAACTTCACTTTCTTACTAGAATTCAGATCAACTGATGGAAAGAGTAAAGTCAAATGAAAAAGTACTAAGGAATCTATATTTGGAGAGCAACACTGGAGCATGCCTATGATCTTTTAGCTATGCTCTCAATGTGAAAATCTGGGACATTTTAGCCTAGCTGGATGACAGTGACAGAGAAAAAGTTCTGTTATGTTCATCCCTGTGAAAAATCTGGAGACAACAAAGCATTCTAATAACTTCTTGGACTTCTTGCATTGTGCAAAGACGGGCAGATCTCATGTAACATGCTTCCTTGTATGTGTGGAATTTTTAAAATAATGTCTTTAATTTAAATATAGGCATCAGATTTTGATCATTTGCTCTTGGACAAGACGGGTTAAATCAGTTTGAATTATGTCAGTGGTGAATTTAACTGTGAGCCAAAGAAGTCTTAATAATTCAAGCTGGGACATATAGAGAAAAGATATTGAGAGAAGAAACAAATGTGAATAACTTAGAAATTATATACAAAAAGTTTATAGTTCATACATCTGTGGTTCATTGCAGCACATTTTTAAGTGAGTATTTTATGGCACTGACTCTTAGGAGAGGCACAATGGGATTAATTTTTTTATGGTTTAGTTTAAGTTGCCTGATGTCTAATAGTCGACATTCCTAGGTATAGTCCACCTCCAAACCTCCTTCTCTCTCTGCCACGTGTTGGGGCAGCAAAAACCTTTTGTCTCAGTTCAGCAACCCTAGTCAGTCCAGTCTGTCAGAAATCCTAGTTACAAGGGGACCTCTTGCTATTTCCTGAAGCTGGAGAGCAAATATGTATTGCAATTCATTTACCTCCCTTACACTGTGAAAGCTGGAGACTAAAGGTCACCTTCAAGTTGGTTCTGGTAAGCTGGTAAGACAGCAAATGCTTGCTTATAGTCAAATGGTAGCTATACAAGATACAAGAAAACCGAGAGCTTCTCAGATATAGAATCCAGCAGCAGTTTGGATCCTAAAACGGGAATTTCACCATCTTTAAGAGATGGTTTCAGAATGTTTTCTTCACATTCGATAGAGATTTTCATTGCTTCCTCTTGTATCCTAAAATGATGGAAAAAATATGAAAAGAGAATCAATCTAGAATACAATATCTTGTGTTTTAGAGATTCTGAACTCTGTCAAAAATAGCTTATTCCAGTGCGCATTATTTGAATTTAAGTGCATTTTATCCAACTGATTTAGAATGGAGATAAAAAACTTGTTGTTGCTATATCTTTCCTGCTGATGTATGTCACTTTTTCATGGGTAAGTTTGAGAAGGTCTTTTCTGCATTACAGTGATCTCCTATAATTCATTTAGCAGTTAGAGGAATTACAATGACAGAGCAAATCAGTAAGATATAATGTTTAGATCTGACTCATTGCCAGCTCTGAGCACCCTGATCAAATGCTTTAAATTTAATATTTAATGAATAATGGCTAAAAATAAGAAACTAAATGACCTGAAAAAAGAGCAAATGAAAACCACTCAGGAGAACTTGCATGTTAGAAGGAAAAATGGAGTAGAGATAATTGTAAAAGTTTTAGTTTCCACTTCCTGAGTTGCTTGAAATGTCAATATATGATCTCTTAATCATAATCTCAAATACAGTACCTGCCCACTAGAGTGCAAACTTAAGAGCTGGCATTGGTAACCTAGGAATTAACAGGTTAGCCTGACTGTTGTCAAAAGGGATGTAAAAACCCAACTTTTCAAATTTAAGTACAACAAATCCTGATTAACAGGAAAAAAAAAGGTAAAAAGGCACCATTATTAGACCTTCTTTTATCATGCAAACATGGTGAATGAGTTATTTCATCATATTTTCATTCTGAGTATTGAATTAAACCTTTCATTTTACCTCATTTCAGGAATTGTTTGTTATATCAACTTGACATATCTTTTACAACTAGAGTGACTTTATGATGCCTGTNGTTATATCGACTTGACATATCTTTTACAACTTTGATTTTTAGTGTTTTGTAGTTCTGTATCTTTCCACTTGTGTTTTTTCTTTCACTGAAATGCAATGCTCCCTTGTGTCATTGCTATCTCTCTGCATGCTACATGATAATTCCAATCTTTCAAGGACTTTGACCACAGCACAGTTTCCACTGGAGTTGTATTCCAAAGGAGGAAATCCTTTACCATCCTAGAAAATTTTGCCTGTATTTCCATTCACATACCTTGTGCATATTTAATACTGCGAATTTATATTTCATTTTTGATATGGCACTGATATATAACAGTGTGACATTGTTGACCTGAATGAATTCTGCTTCCATTTTGGTTCATCATGAACTGATGTAGTTTAAGTGGCTTCATAGCGTGTCAGAATTAGATACAGCTCAGCAGGATAATTCAGAGCACCACAAATGTGCACATTCATTCCCTATCAATTTGATAGAGAAGTTAAGTTCCTTGGAAACATAATCCACAAGATCTGTGTGTGATGACAGAAAGGCACTCAGAGCAGGTATAAAATATAGTGGTGACTGAGAACTCCAGAACTTCCTACCAGCTTTGATGATACTCAGGACTTGAACCTTTAAGCTCTTGGATCATTTGAAAGCTAAGATGGGTAGGCACTTAACTGAGCAAGGTGCTCTTTTTAAAACCAGAGAAACAGCCTTGGGTCCCTTATTTTCAAAAAAAAAAAAGCACTTCTGGAATCAAAGTAGTCTTCCCAAAAGCAGGGAATTAAAGTTCATTTCCAATGAATGCCAGAAATTGTTCAGATGCACCCTACTACTTTCCAGAAGACTTTCCAAACTTCTGGACAGGATATCCATCCCTGCAGGCAGGCCCATAGAGGGATATCTGGTTGGTGTATGTACCATGTCAGTCTCCCCCATAATGAGGTTCAGACTTCAAGTCTCCAGATAAGAATATAAAGACAGATGCATAGGGAACCTTTAGGACAAACAAGAGTCAGATCTGGTAAATCCTGATAGCTGCTTGTGTTGAATGCTGATATCAAAGTGGTGTGTGTCTCCTCCCACATAACAAGCAATAAGGTAAGAGCAAATGGCCCCAAGCTATTTCAGGAGAGACTTAGATAGGCTCCAAGGAAAAATTTCTTCACTGAAAGGGTTTTCAAGCATTGAAATAGGCTTCCTGGGGAACTGGTTGAGTTATCATCCCTGGATGGGTTAAAAGACATGTAAGTTTGGCACTTAATGACATGGTTTAGTGGTGGACTTGACAGTGTTAGGTTATTAGTTAAAATCAATTTCAGTGGTCCTTTTCAACCTCAGTAGTTCTATTGTATTCTTTTCAGATATAAGACATATTGTAGAAGTAATGTGAAGTCTATTGACAATACAAATACTAACCTACTCAGAGAATTTAAAGGTTTCCCAAATTAGCTGGCTCTGGCATATCTAGCAATTAAGATCCAACAGCTCTGAATGCGGCTACTTAAATGTATTTCCATGGCTTCCTCTCCACACTACTGTAGGAGAATATCAATTTCTGATGCAAGAGACAACAATGTGCTGTTCCTCAGTGGAAACATTCACAGCTCAGGATTCACTAATACTGTCAATGTACTTTTTTCGATTTGCCAGTTTGTTCACTGTGCTTCGCTGCTCACACAACTTCTATTTCTAGCAGGAAAAAAGACAGATCTTCTTAGTCCAAGACAATAAAATGTTTTCTATACCACCACTTAAGAAGCAGAGAGGGACTTGAGGATCTCGGATTAACAAAATGGATCTTGTTTTTTAGGCCATTTTCAGAAATGTCACAGTTCCTATTTTAAAGTTCCTGAAGTAGTCAACTGCTTGATATAAAGAAAGTGACCTAGGTCCTCCTCAGTCCCACACAAATGATGCAGCAACTTCATATCTGTGGTATGACTCAAGTCATACCACACATAGAGCTTGTCTGGATCTCATGCTTGCACTGAAATTGTAACAAGACAAATTTGGAGACTATCTGTCTCCATAGCCTGATCTGTTACCTCCACTTTGGTGTGAGAGCACTCATTTTCCATTACAACTGTTTTGTTGTTCTGTTTACAAATGAAAACAGTTGGAAGTCAGGAAAAATGCTGTTTACCTGACAAGCCACTCTGTCAGAGGTCTGACACAATAGTAAAGTACTCCTCTGTCCTTGACTTCTCAGCACAATAACCTTCCTTTGCTTCAGATGAGTTTTACATGGACCTCTGATACCTGTTGCCTGAACTCAGAATTTAGATAACTATAACATGGTGTGTGAAATTGCAGTCAAGATTATGACATAGAGAATTTGTAAATAATGCAGACAGTATGCTACAACATAAATTCAGCACTCTCTGTAAAGCTGGGCACCTTTCTAAATATTTAATCCTTTTAATGTATTTTTGCAGCTGGATACTCTGTAGAAATAACCAAATATATACTACTCCATACATATTTGAAAACACACCGAATTATATCATTTAATAATAATGTTTCAGACTGGTACACATGAATCTTTAGAATTCCCCTCTATCACAATATCACAACATTAAAAAGCATGTTATTAAAATACATTGACTTGATGTTTCTCTTATTGGTTTCCATACATTTTTTTGTTAAGGGAAACAGTAAACTGCTGAGGTTAAATTTGATTCACATTTTCAGTAGAGGCATGGAAAATTATCATACCAGGTGCATCTTCTCAGCTGGATTTATTTCGTCAACATGCTCAGTGCATGAAGGAAATACTTAATGATATTAGCTGCAAAGGGACAGTACCCAGAAATGTCATGGCACAGCAGGATAGAGCCACCCTACCAGTCTCAGGAAGATGACTTTTAGTCAGCAGCCGCCAAGGAGAGGAAACTGCTTTGGCACTGCTGCAATAATATTTAGCCTTTCACTTGCCATATAAACATGCCTAGGAGTGTAGCTGGCCAAACCCCAAATACACTGCAGTGCTTGGGACCTTTTCATAAATAGTGCTTTTGATAAAAGAGTGAAATGGATACCTGCTATGTTTTGCTTTCACAAAGGTCCTCCTAGCAGAGCTAATATCACAGATTCACTGATAAACTTTGCAAGAGCCAGATCTGAAAGCTACAGACCAAGCAAATTAATTGGGATTTTTGGGATCTAGTAGTATACAAATAGAGAGGGCACTGTTGGAACATATTCTTTCCCTGGTTGTTTATTCTGAGCCACATGACAGAAAAATCATATACCCCAGTGACTTGTGAGAAGGAGAACTGAAAGCACAACTGCAAAAAAACAAACAAAATCCAATTTTTTGTTACCCATAAAGACTATTGAAACAACAGAAAAGGAAACCAAGCACTTTTTTTTTACATTTTTAATACATTTTCAAGATGATGTAGAGCATGCTGCCTAAAAGTTTAAATTAAGCTACAATAAAAAAGAGACACTTCAAGTCACACAAGACCTACAGTACACGCAAGAATATAACCACAAAATATTTTTCTGTGGGAATAAGATGCAGTACATATATATTATGTGTATATATTATTATATTATGTATATATTATTTTATTCTGAGCATTTGTTTGAATATTTCACCTATGAAAACTTTAAATCTACTCAATAAACTGATGCAATTATAAGTGCCCAAACTTTATACCAAATTATTAGCTCATGTATTAGAAACAATTTTTTTTCTCCCCTTGCCTTCTGCTACGTAAAATTCAGACATGGCTCTTGACTGTAAGGATGAGGTTGGGTAGGCAGAAGACCATTATATTCACAAGTAACTATAATTTGACATATGGCAATATTTTATATAATACAGTCCAACTATATGAAGAAAAGTGAACCCAGTCAAATTCCAGTAATTTCAAAAATCTAACTAATGGTAGAAAATTTTCCATACTGACCAGATGCATTACTACTGAGCAAAACATTACTAAAATTTCAGGATCTTTTTATTTCCTTTTTTTCTGCCTCTCTGCCAGGTCACTGCAAGAGTCCATGCTTCAGTTTGTTAAAAAAAAGGTTGGATAAAACTGGGTCAAACATACATGACATTGCTTTTACTATATGCATTACAATATATCATAGATTTCAGACCACAGAATTAAACTGAATTTACCTGATTTCTACATGCTAATGTGATTTATCAAATACTGCCTTGGGACAGAACGTGTCTTCTCTGAAGGTAACTGTAACTAAAAGAAATGAGAAAGTTTTTCTAGTAACTTATGTTCACTGCATCAAATTTTGAGGTAACATCTGGTGCGAAAAATTATGTCAATAATCTGTTGCCATCTCAAAGTTAATGTTCTTAAGAACAATAATATATACTCTGGCCTACCCACATATATGGTAATTTCTAAATAAATGCTAAGATGCCTCAGATTCTGCAAATAATAAGGAACTTTCATGTTGCAGACTAAAGAATTTTCTCAGCTTTTAAGATACCTTGTAAGAAAGTTCTAGAACTAAGATTATGCTCTGACATGAATACATGAACCCAAATATTCACATAAGAAATAATTTTTTTCTTAAAACGAGGCAAGTATAAGAACACAAACCTCAGTACAGTCCACAAAAAATATATCTTAATAAAATATAGCTTTCTAAATACTTCAAAACTGTCAGATGAAAATGAACACATTTTTCTTTTATTTTGATTTGAAAACTTTAGTAATTTTCTAGTGTGTTTCCATACAACAAATTGCCTAAATTATTAATATTATTTTTCAGAAAAAGTACTGCCCAATAATATCCACTGTTCTGTATTTCAACCTCACCTGTTAAAAAAATATGAAATAGAAAATGTACCACATAATTTACTTTTAAGTCAGCTTCAGAATATTTCAGGAGATGGATCAATACAGGACACCTTGCTAGACAGTTGAAAATACTAAGCATGAATATCATATAACTATTTCCCAAACCTTCATAATTACTACTATCAATATTTTAATTTGAGGGATAGTTTAGTATCTAGTATTTTCTCTGCAGTTTTATACATTTTGCAACATAAAGATGCTAAGAAGCTTAGCAGAGTTTATTCAGATTAAATATTCCTGATTTACAAGGAAAAAATGTTGGTACAAAATTTTCAGAGATTAACAGATGTGAATTTCCTAATCTGGGAAATGCTTCTTCAGCAAGAAGATTGTCTTAGCTTTGGATCAAATAATTATTCAATTATCTAAGTATTTAATTTTTAATTATTGGAATATTTTTCCTCTTTTACAGGGCTGTTTATAACCTTATAATTTTGTGCAAAATATTGCCAAATGCAACGGTTATTGAATGTCAAAGATAAGTATCTCCATGGAACAGACTGGAAGCTTACAGCTTTTTTAAAGTTAATGGATTCAAATATTTATGCTACCTTGAGATCACACCCTCTGATTCTTTTTTAGATAATGGGACATATAATTAAATGATACATAAAGATCACTTTTCCTAACATCATGATAAATTATTATGGCAAAAACAACTCAACCAGGCCATGACAGATCAACACTAAAGGAGAGACTCCAAGAATGCCACAGCAATTATACACATTATTAGGCAGTTAAAATTAGCATCTCAGATCCAGAACTGAATCATTTGTCCTCAAAATTTGTAAAACAACCAGTCACTCACTGCAGTGTGTGTTTTTTTAATTTAGAAACACTTTGATAATGCTTCTAAGTAGGAAGTGGGGTGTCAATAAATGCTGCATAAAGTAAAAAATATATGGCTTTCCCTATTTTTTAATTTAGAGTGTATTTGCTGTTCCTTGTTACTTGGAATGCAACAAACCCACAAAGTTCTGACACGTTTGTGATAAATTTTGAGTTTTACTGGAAGGACTCTCTCTTTCTTCCTCTCGTAAAATTTTGGAGTATTAATAGTAGGAATAGCAACTTTGCAAATACAGTCTAAATCTTTTGAAAGTAAAAAAATACATTTTACTAAAATTAGATTTGATGGAGGAAGGGGGGGAAACAAAGTTATTGCAGCATATAATGTATTCAAGGGAGCTCAAACTGAAATAGGACTTGCTGAAATATACCTAGGCATTTATAATGCTATGAACTCTTTCTCTTTAACAAGTAGTATTTCTAGTGCTGGCAGAAAAACCAGTAACGTGAGGCTTGATAACAAAATTCTCTGAATTATTATTGCTGCCATTCACAAAGATAGATTTTCCATTGACTGTTATCATTTTAAGTCCCTATACCTCATCTTAATTTGAGTAGCTGCCTGATGGAAGTCATGTATAGACTGAAAAATTGGCCTATTGAGTGTTTGAGTGAAAGAGGGATTGTTTCTGTTTACTGTCACGTCTGGAGTCTAGACAGGAAGAATGCTTTGTAACAATGTTAATATTAAAATCTCATTATTCTTTTGGAGGGTTAATATAGCTCTTTATGGTAAAAGAGCTGGTAAAAGAGCATGGTAAGAGCATGGTAAAAGAACCACATGTCTGTGTGTGCAAGTGCGTGTGCCCTGAAGATGTGGCTTCATTTTACTTAAGTTTAACTATTAAATTAAGATTCATTCCTAAATTAATTAGAGCAAAGGCTTGCATCTGGTCTAAACTAGATCTTTGAACTAAACAGGATTAGTTAAGTAATCAGAACTAACAAACTCCATCTTTCTTACACGCAGCCAGTAAAGAGTTTCAGAATATAAATCATTTGACTGGGAAGACAGGTATGTCACAAAGTGTCCTTTTTGTCTATTGACTGTATAGGTAGTCAAGATGGTTGGATGATTTCACTGAGTCAGAGACATCATTTCCTCTAAAAGTGCACCATTATTATCAAACAAACTAATAGCAACAATGCAAAACTACCAAATGCAGGTACCAAGTTTGGTCGGTCCAGATCCTTCCAATTTATCAAGGTGAAAAAGGAAATGAAAAATAGTGTCTGCAAAGTCCATAGTCCTGTCAAGGAAACAATCTCTTGAGAAAGCATAGAAATGACTAGCTCTGAGGAAAACTATTATTGAGTGGAAAAGGACCATTGTGTGCTTGTGAGACAATAATTGTCGGCTTTGACATAATCATGACCTCAGAATGTATGACATGTACAGTCCACATTACTGTGTGACTCCTCAGTCTTTGTGTTATGGTTTTTATCTGTTGTCTCAGACCTTAGCTGAGAATAACAGGCATGGAAGAATTTCTTAATTTTAGTATTTATCTGAAGTCAAAATAATTAAATTGTTTACAGAAAAGACCTAGCACAACCCGAAGTGTCTTCTCACTGAGGATTTCTGTTACACAAGCCCCTAGAGTGAGTGAATATTCTGCTAATGGGAATGGAGAAGTAATGAATCACTGGAATCTATGCCTTTGTCACAGAACAAAGATGAATCAGCTGAACTACTATCCCAAGGATTAGAATTCTAGAGTGATGGTTATCATTAGCAAAGTTAATGGTTTCACTGTCTGATTTGTATACTGTAACTCTCAAACCTCACAACACTGCCTACAGTTGAATTCTCTGGGGTTCAGTTAATAATTCTGACTCACAAGCTTGTTGACAGCTTCTTGCTGAAGGTCATATTCTGATGAAGAAGATAATTTTAAATACTCCTTTTGCCTTTTGAGACAATCTAAAATACTTCTGAGAGAAAAAGAAAGATGCTCTAATGCTTATTTTTCTTGATGTATGATGCATTTGAGAAAATGTATATATAAAAATTAATGATATTTTCACACTGAAAATTTACTCAGATATCTGAAATCTGAAGGTAAATAGCTGTATGAATCTGGGCCAGGTGAACTTCCCTGGACTTAACAGAAAAATGCATTCTCTGTCCTTCAAGATTTTGTCATCCCTTTTATTTGATTACTGCCACATACTATGCATTTTGATTCAAGAAGGAGCACATTGCTTTCTTACCCTTTTTCACCATTTGTGACATGAAATTATTACCTATGTGGGCAAAAATGGAAAGACACTGGAGAATTATGAGCCTATCAATGAAGCTATCTACCCCAGCTGTAAAATTTGAATAGAACTCAAGAACAAGCTCTAAGCTACATTTCTTGTCTGATATACTGCTACAGGTTTATGGTGGGCTGATCTTGGCTGGCTGGTTGACTGGTGCTTGCCCAGCTGCCTTCTCACTGTCCCTCTTCAGCAGAGCAGGAGGAGAAAATAAGACAGAAAAGTTTGTGAACAGAGATAATGATAGGGAGATAGCTTACCATCATTGAAAACAAACTTGACTTGGGGAAATTTAATTTAGTTTATTGAAAGAAAAAAATAGTAGAATATTAATCAACTACAGAACTAAATGACCTGTCTGCCTGCCTCTTCTTCCAAGGCTTCATTTCACTTTGTCATTCCCAACACCTTTATCTTCCATGATGCCCCAGCACAGATCCTCTCAGGGAAGTGTAGTCCTTCAGGAACAGACCACTCCAGTGTTGGTGCCCCACAGGCTGTTGTTGCTGCCAGCAACAAGTTCCTGCATGTGTTCCTCTGTGCAGGCCACAGCTGCAGCATGGACCCTTCAGGGGCTGCAAATTCATTGAGGTCATCTCCACCTGCTCCACTGTGGAGTCCTCCAAGGCTGTTGTGCTGGTATCTTCTCCACAATGGCCATCCATGTGTTGCAGGGGGACAAGAGCTTCTCTATTATTTTCTCCAGTGGCTGCAGAGGAATTTCTGCTCCAGGGCACGGAACACCACTTGCCCCTCCTTCTCTTCCCTTGGTGTCTGCAACTTCTCCCTCTCACAGTTGTGCAGTGGTTTTGCCCTTTCTTAAAAATCTTTCCCCATTTGTGCCACTACCTTGGCCGAGAGGCTCAGCTCTGCCCTGAAGTGGGTCTGTTGGAGTTGTCTGGAAATGGTTGTCTCCCACATGGGGCATCCCTATCTACTTCTCTCAGAGGACACCTCTAGGGTCCTCTTACAAACAAAACTTTGCTAGAGACACTCAATAAAAGGTTTAAAGCAAATAAAAATCTGTATAACATCCTTGCACATGAATAATAGCAAGGTTTGGCCTAAAACTTGCATTAATAGCATCTTGAAGGCATATCCTGAGAGGCAAATCTAGTCCTCAGTAACTAACATTGTTCTGACTGACAGACAGCCCTTGCCTTTTCCCTCTCCATGGGTAAAAGGACAGTCCATTCAGCTACACCTTTGGGGTTATACAGCTTATCCTGCTGCATGTGCTTCTGTACCATAATTTAGACTCCACAAATTCAGCAGCTGGAACCACTGTGTCTTTAGATCATTATTATTATCCCTCACAACTAATCTGAACATCAAATCTGCTCATAAAAATAGAATGTAAAAGAGCCAAAAACTTTGTGAAAAATGTGTAAGACCGATCATTTCAAAACAATAGAGTTGACAGCTCTAAAAGAACCAGAAAATCATGGTCAGTAGGACTATACAAAGAGAGACTATAGAAAACTTTCCTAACAACCAATTGTTTTAGAACCTGAATGTCACTGGATGGCATACAACTACATGGGAGTTATTTACTCATAGCATCATCTGACCTAGAACTAACAGAGAGCAATCTGGTGTAAATAATTGGCAATGAGCACAATATCAGCTATATAACTTTAAGGACTATCTCCTGTACAAAACTGAGTGCAACGTATTTTGAGTAGGACAGAATTCCTTACAATATCAGAGTTAACTCTCATATGATGTCAGCTGTGCTATATATCTTTTCACTGTTTAATAAAAAATAGTACCATTAAAACTCATTACAGGGTTCATCTATTGGAGATAGAAGTATTTGTTATCACACCAAAGTATTTTTGTTTCAATATACTTAATCCTGTGTATTTTCTTAAGAGTCCAGATAAAAATGACTGAGAATGTATACAAAAAGTTAGATAAGCACTATAATATTTAAGTTTTTTAAGGTGGTTTTGGTTTTTTTGATTGCTCCCATGGTCTATTGAATCATTCAAAAAAGTTAAATTTGTTACTTTTAATGTAATTTAAATCTCACAAAGAAAGCAGTGACTTTAGATACTGAATTTGGACAAGAAATATGTTTTCAATTTTTGTCTACTTTCTTTTAAGACATTGCTGCTGAAATATTTACAGAGAATAGTTCTAAGATTAAAGGAAAAGTAGTGAACTGATTTCAGATAAAACATCAAAATATTTAGGGCCCTAGGGACAAAGGTGATGATTATATTAATCTGAGAGACAGCAGACCTAGACTTCATAGAGGTTGCCAAAAAAAGTAAATTAATTAGAAAAGAGAGTTCCCGAACCATAAATTCTCCACAACTTACAAGAGCTTTGGAAATTTATAATTTTTTGAACCTTACATTGGAGTTAGCTGTTGCAATTTAAAGTATACAGCAAAGTTTCAGATATAGATTTAAGCAAATATTTAGCTTGCGACAAAACTCATCTATTTTCTTTTTTCCTCTTAAGTTTTTGACGAAGATCTGAGTTGAACAACAATTAATGACGTGGGTCCTAACATTCAATAGAATAATGTGTTTGTATATGTTTATGTAGGCAAGGACTAGTGAAAAGATGTAAGCCTTTATTATGAATTAACAGAAAAATGGGAGATAAAGAAAAACAGGGGTGGATTGAGATGTATTTATGTTTCCAAAAGATTCTCTGAAATTGTCCAAAAATTAATAAAGAACTTAAGCAGCCATCATCAGTAAATAATTTGTATATTAATTTAACACAAATTCTAGGAGAGTCAATGGAAAAGGTAGAAGTATGTATATGCTATACTGTCTCCGTGGGACTGTATCAAGTAAAGATTTTCAGGAAAAAGTAATGTATTTTATTATACCTACCAGTGTAACTGAGGAAGGGAAAAATCAGGTGTAAGATGTTGTTCAGTTTCATATTTCAGTAGAGTAGAACAGAACAGAACAGAAGAACAGAACAGAACAGACCAGAACAGAACAGAACAGAACAGAATAGAATAGAATAGAATAGAATAGAATAGAATAGATGCTCCATACAGCTTTTTCAGATCTGGCTTGTCTGCCACAAAGTATGATTATGTTTCCCATTCAATATACAGTAGATTTTAACTCTTATCTGTAGTTCTTGTTTCAGTTCTTTATTACAGCATACTGAAAACCCTTGGGTAGTTTAAGTTTCCATAAACATTTCAATATATGATGACATTGAAGTCAGGCTAAGATGTGGCAAAATATTTTAGTTATGCAGAAGCATTAGACCCTGAAAAACCAACAGCACCTTTAGAAACACTAGGGAAATTGACATTATTTGACTAATGAAAAGGAATGCAAAAAGAAAAATTTCATATTTGCTCTAAAAATGGTTCTGCAGGAAAGCAACATTTACTTACACATTTGTTCAGAAAACAGGGAGTCAGCACTATCTAGGGAAAAGAACATGCGCATCGAGGACATCAGTTATCAGAAATGACTTCTTTTTCAAAATTGGAAAAAGAATTGAACATTGAAAAATATTTGAAAATTTGTTTCTCAATGTGTATAAATTGCACTGTGTGATGTTTTTTTCCTACCACCTTAAGAATGCATTTTAACTCCTGTGCTTCAAGACTTACGGAAAACTCTGATAATTGAGGAAAGACCAAGACTGAGATAGCATAGTCTGCTGTTGTTCTGTGCCTATTCTTTTCTCAGAAGAGGAAGTGCGGGCAACTTTTAGACAAGATATTCAGGCAAACAAATGAAAGATCTGATTATATACCATAACAGTTCTTACAAACTGAGAGATGTAAGAGTTCAAAGTTCTCAATATCACTTCTTGCTGTCTAGCTGAGTGCAAATGCTTTCATGCATTCAGACGCATGCAGTCAGCATTACCTTCCTAGCTCCATCTCCTTAAAATATAAATTTCTTCTCTTTTCATTTTCTAGATCTCTTTTTGTACGTCAAACTCTTATAAAAATATTTATCCTTTTTTATAGGATTTTTTTGGTGCTATAATTAGGTCTTTCTCTGCTTACTAGCTCATTATTATATTACCAGTTGAAATTATAATCTGTCAATATTTTTGTTGATTCCATGATTGCCCTAATTTCTTTGACCTCACATTCCCTTTCACTTAGACTTTCTATCAAGATTGAAATATAAATTCAGGGAAAAAACCAAAACAACAAAAATCCATGTGAAAGCGGCAAGATCTCTTTACTTGCAGTCTCAGACATTTAGAATGCAGACTGTGCATCAGGAAGAGAGAAAAAAATGACATTAAGATATTTGGAGAGTGAAGAGATAAACATGCAAAGAAAAGTATAATCGGATATGAGTATAGAGAGATATACAAAATTGGAATGAGACAGACAAGGAGACAGCAAAATGATAATCACATACTGAGCCATCATTACCTCGAGGTTATGATATGCACACTGTTGTGTCACCAACTACCATTGTCTACTGGAAAATATTTACATATATGATTCACTGCATAAGAGAAGAGTTTAAGGAGACCAGAAAATCAGATGACAACATATCTATATTGCGAATGGAATAATCTCCTTGGGTTTTTCATAGTGAATTTCTATTCGTATATTATGTTAGATGCTGATCTTTCGATTTCTAACTGCATACCCTTCTTATTTCTGTCAGTTTCTACAAAATATGTAAAATATATTGGTCTACAAGAATAGCACTAGAAGCTGAGATTTGGAAATCACTGTTTTGGTCTTCTGTCAGATGGTAGATGGGCATAACTGCCCAATAACATGGCATCTATACAGAATAACGTCTATAGGAAATCCACTGTCTTTTCTCCTGTATTTCAAATGAATTCTTAAATTAGTCAGTTTCACATAATGCATCAAACTAGGTGCTAAAGGAAGCCAAGAAGTTTTTGAAATGTTTTCTGCCACTAGAAAAGGCAGATTATTTTTAAAGTTATGTCAAGAAAAGCATTTGTATCTGCTACAAAGGCTCCTAATTGTTAAAAGTATTAGGAACTAATGAGCTTTGTCTTAAGCCAGGGTTCATTTGGAGGAGAAAGGGATCTCAGTTTTGCCAGCTGTAAGGGCTTTCAGATTTCTTGTGCCTAAAATTTAGAATGTCACATGGAGACTCAGGCAGTCAGGGCAATTCCTCATGTTTGTTTAAGAAAGACATTAAAATAGACTAGTTTAATTTTTTCCAACAAAAAGTTTGAACGCTTTCTAGTATTCAAGATATTTCAAAGCAAGAAATTTTAATTTTAGTGTCTAAAGTTACTTAGTTATATCTATAAATACAGAAAGAATTTCCCCTAAGTGAAAATTCCATTTTTAATGCAGCCATCATTTCTCTCTTTTGGATCACAATTCCTCACTCTAATTAGCTATCTCACAATACTGATATAGAGGAAGAGAGCAAGAAGCAAACAATTGCTGCTGTCACTAACAATTTACTTTCTCTTCCCTCAGTCCCTGTTTTTATAGGAAATACAGTAAAATCCTATTTGGACAAGAGTAGAATGAAGATCTTGTAAAATTATTGTTTCTAAATGTGTATAACGTGTGAGTGACTGGTTTAAACTGCACTTATTCTTTGATCTGCTCTGTTATGATCAGTTATGTCAGTAATTCCACAAGTTAAGGGCTCCAAAATACATCTAATTAGGTGTTGCACTGACAGCAGAAGTCTTAGTTATCCTATGCAAGTCTAGTCACAGAAGGTGAATTTCTCTTGTGAGGTTATGATCACTCTCGCCATAAAAATTCCATTTCTTTCTGATGTGTGTTTTTTACCACTATCCTAAGTCTTGGTGCATCCTCTGGTACTTACAGAACATTTTGAGGACACCTTTCTGAAACTGATGTAGGCTGGGTTCCAATAAAATATCACAATTCAAAGAAGTCTCTGAAAGGCGACTATCTTCAGAAAAAGCATCACACTAAATTTCAACTTTCACTAATAACATTGATCATGAATGTAGAAATTCTTTAAGAATTATTCCCATGCTATAGATTTTGCTTGTTTGAGTTTTTAAACTAAAATTTATTTACCAGTATTTTACGTTATCATTAAACGGAGGGCACTCATACATGTGAAGATTTACTTACAGCTTTCACAAAGCCTGTGTATGTATCACCGTGTAAATATCATTTACAACTTGCATACTGGCATCATAGACATTAGACCATTTTTAGCTATGCAGAAAATTACATGGATCAAAAAAATAAATAAATCTTATTCAGCTCAGTATTGCAATTAGTTCTGAAGAATTTTCAAGCAGATTGATGTAAATGAATTCACAGCTTTGTTCCAGGGTAAAAAGATGCACAATATATAGATACTAAGGCACGAGGTCTTAATAATCTAAAGAAATTCTGGAAAGTACCTACAAATACAAAGTGCTTGCCTGCAAATACATAGTCACACGTGTCCTTCACGAACTTTAAAAAGAATAAGAAATTCTGCAGCAAGAATACTGACCAAAGCACAACAGCATTTTCCAGACATTAATGATATTGTGAGTCCATTTTTCTTCAGAGATGCCTGATAACTCAGCCTTCATCAGGGTAGGCAATGGTAGCCCCATATCTCCCAAAGGTTATACATTTTCTTCCCCCTATTTCACAGTGAAGGTAAGTGAAAAAAAAAAAAACAATTTTGTTTGGAGTTTCTAATATTGTCCTTCAGAACAGTGCTGTAACACATCATGCAAAAAAACCTAAAAGAACAGTGAAGAATGCCAGATGCTGGTAATGCTAAAAATGATCTCTGAAAGATTTTCACACATAATCAAATGTGAGGGTTTCTCTACTGACTAATCCAACACTTTTTCAAATGTGGATGATTGATAGATATTTGGTCTTGTTCTTGTCCTTGACCTTCTTCAGTATGAAACTGTTGCCTGTGTTGCACTGTTAGCTACAAGAGGAACAAAGTTATGAGTGAATTATGATGTCACTGGAGCAGCTTTTATGAATATTCTTTTGCAAAATTAAAGATTATCAATGCCTCAGATCTTGATCAGCATTCCATTATAAGATAATGCTACTGGTGCAAAGTGTATATGCCTTCTCTAAGCCAAATTCAACTCTATGTCACTTTGAATCTAAAATAACACTATTAAATTCAGTAGAATTTTATTTCTGCATATAAATGCCTAGTCTGGCTGCAAGCAAAAAAAGAACTCTATTTGATATAGCTGTGCTATATAGATCTATCTGTCCTATATAGATCTGACTGGACGTCCTGTTCATTACTTATAGTTAACAGGTAGAAATACATTTTCAAGAAGTTTCAGTATGCCAGACTTCTTAGGATATCCTCACAAGACAAATAAATCTATCAATGAAGTTGCCTCCCATTTCAAAACTAATACAGCCTCTCACTTTTGTGAGCTATAGGAAGTATGTAATGGTTTCCAGTGGAATACAAATTCCACTTAAATGAAAAGTGCCTTTGGTATTTGGATGTATTTATGAAACTGTGAAAATAGGGTTGTACTTAGCATTGCACAGTAGTCCACTGCAGGATTGTACCAAGGCACAAGATAGGTGCTTAAAGTAATCTGGACACATGAAATAATAACAGCCAGAGGAAAATTAAAATACTAATAACAGTCCTATTTCTTTATCTCCCTTTCAATTTTGATAAACTGCATAGTTTGACTAACAAATCACTCTCAGTTTTGGTAGGAAACATATTGATCAAAAAATAATACATAAAAATGGAGACAATATTTTTTTAAGTTTTAAGCATTGAAAGATGGTAGTTGTATTTTTTTATATATATATAGTCTAGCCTTTTCATAAAAAACCACTCTATAACTGGAAACTAACCAGCCGGTTTTAAGGAAAACATCCAGGCAAAATATTGTGTCCTTCTATTATAATTCCTCTTGGAAACCTCACAAATTAACTTTTGTAATTTTTTTCTATGAATGAGTTATTTATAGGCCGGTTTAACTTCTTTTTTATATACTGATTTCAGGTTGGGATCTCTTAAGAGTTTTACAAAAACTCTGGATATGAGTGAATTTCACTCACTGAATATTTTTTGTAGCAATTATAGAATGGAAATATTGGTGTAACTGATGATCTGTGTTCTACATTACTGGGTTACCATAATTTTTGGATTATAAGAATAAATATTGTTTAAGAGAATTTCAATGGAAGAAATTGCCAATAACTTGTATTTAGACTCAAGCAGCAGTTTAAAAACATTCACATATTTATAGGACCATAGTCTTCTGTAAATTTAAATTTAAATAACAGTAGTCTTTATCTTATTGAGAACTGCATATTACAGGCTGAATGATGTTACTGAAAACAATAGTTTCACGTGTGAAATCAGGAGAGCAGTCATCCATACTAGGACTTAAGAATAACCACAGCATTTGTCTAACTCATAGATTATAAAAGTGTGCAAAAAATTAACCCTGTCCTGTCAAAAACCAGGACAGGGAAGAAGAAAAAGAAATGGCAAACGTTAGGAGTTATGATGTTTGCCACAACATGACACGAAAGAACTTCACAAGGGTACAGTGATAAGCAAGGCAGGAAAAGCCCGAGTTTATTTACAAAACTCAACTTTATACATTTCCAAAGGTGCCTGTGGATTGGAGGATGAAATCCCACCTCTCAAACCACACTGGTCAAGACAACTGTCAGTTAACTTTCTCCTCCTACCTAAAAATATGTAAACGATGAAAGACAATTAGGAAAACAAAGCTATTGTTTATAGTACAAAGTGTGGGAAAGTAAAAATTCTGACTCCAATATGAAAGACAAATCAGAAGGCCTAGAAAAATTCTCAAAACCAGGGTGCCAGTGTTTGTCTTCCCAAGACACCTCTATGCATTATGGAGCTCTGTTTTTGTGGAGATTGCTGGACACCTGCCTGCCCATGGGAAGTGGTGAAGATTCGTTGTTTTGCTTTGCATGTGACAGAGTTTTTGGTTTATGTATTTAAACTGTTTTTTTGTCAATCACAAGCTTTATCAGGTTTACCTTTAAACCTGATAATCCCATCCCAATGCAGGGGAACTGCATGAGAGGCCAGGTGAGGCTTGGTTGCTCAATGGAATGTAACCATGACAACTATGGAACAATGTCCACATGAATGTCACATTACTTCTTGGGAGAAACCTTTAGGATTACTAACTTAGTTGCTACTTCATTTGTTAGTTGGAAAACTGGGCTGCAACACACAACAAGTTGCAGTTATTTGTGCACTGTTCTGCCAAAGAGAGAAGGAAAACAAAAAAAATGGCTGAAGTCAATGGTATAAAAAAATACATGATTTGGGACTCACCCCAAAAGGTAACACTAGATACATGATCCCAGATGTGAGGAACAAACAGCCCAGATGTAAGTACTAAATGAAATCTGAGACTGGAGGCCTTCAAATATATTCCAAAATTAATGCTATTCAAATAACTTCTACAAAGGAAAAGGCAATACAGGGCAAGTTTTATCTAATTTCTTTCTTTAGAGATACTACAACTCCACTTTGCACTCCCTTTTTATAATACCTTCTCCTCTGACGATATGGTTGATGATACTGGACTGGGAGAAAGGATTTGTAATTTGAAGTACAATTTTATTTTAAAACATGTATTGTTTGTCAAAGGTATTTCCACAAACAGGAAAAAATATAAGAAAAGAAAATAATATTTTCAAATGCATGATTAATACTTTAGAGATAGTCTTTATAGCAACATAAATCCATGAAGCAGAAACATAAATTACACAGTGTACCCAATAGCAAGCTTTTAAAGTAGATACATAAGAAGTTTGAAGTGAATTATCTAGTAAATGGTCATCCAAACTACATGAATTTTAGGGAACAAAAAAAACATACATGCAATGTAATCATCTGTAATATGCCTTGATTTTCCATTCCAAGATCCTGGCTCAGAGAAAGTTATTTTCATAGCTGGATTTCTGTACTTAAATGCAATGGTAAAGGTATAAAATTGATATGTTTCTGGCTAAGGATGCTTTGGGTTTGGAGCTTTTTTTGATTTGGAACTGGACAGAAGTGATAGTACAAGTTGTGTCTGATCTTGGTATGGACTTTCATTTGTTTGACATAATCTTGAACAAAGGTCCACCGTAAGTATTCTTCATAATGCTTTGTAAAAAATTACAGAAAATGGATTATTTGATTTGTATGTGTAGGCACTGAAAGGTGATCGCTCTGTTTATTCTTGATCTGCAGCTGAAATAATAAATAAAAATCTAAAACCAAATCAGATATCATTAAAGGAAACATCTGAATTTAGCTTTATCTTCTTCATTTTCAAAGAATTCTTTTCATAACATAAAAACAAAGTATCTATTTCTGAGTTCCCATATCTGTGGTGGTCCCTAGACCATCCACAGAAGACATTTCACTCCCTTGGAGAATATGCAGCCTCTAGACTGCCTCAGCTAGCAGTGACTCCGCTTTTGGGAAGTCCCCTTGGGAGACTTCCTTGTAGCTCAGGGTGAGCAAAATACTTCAACCCACGAGCCTTTGCAGTTCTATGTTAATGTTTTGTACCCTATTGGTTATTTCCTTGTTCCTAGTTTTTACCCCTCCTGACTGGTTCTTTTTGGATCCTTTTCCTGATTGGTCACTTTCCCAATTCCTTTCCCCATTGGCCAGGTTATGAAACCCCACCCCCTGGCTACCCTATATAGTCCCTTTTCCCTTGGGCTATTTGGTTCTTTCCTCTTTGGACTTCGTGGAACGAAGGAGCTCTCCTGGAGATCAGAAAGACCCCATCTCGCTGTTTCATTCCTGCATCACCTGAGGAGGCAAGTGTGGATCTGCGGCTCAGGCAGCCTCACAGAAGAGCTGGTCACTCTACACCTGAGAGTGCCTGTGCCCCCATCAAAACGGGTGTCTTTTTAAAGACATTTCTGATGAGGAAGGTCGCGGCACCTTGACCATCTGACCAGACGACGACACATATCTTTCCTGTAGAAAAAAAATAAATTATGGATTATTCAGTGTTTATTTGCTGCAATAATTACTTGCTTTGAATGCATTCTTTTCTTAATTCTTTTATTGCATTCATGACTCCTGAATAAATTTTTATTTCATTAACATAATGATTTCTTTACTTTGACTTCAAAGCAGCCACATAGGGTTCCAAATAAGTATCAGTCTTAAGAACCAATTGTTTAAAATTTCCACAATTTCATTTATAACACAATAAAGATTGACACACACCAATTCATGGTGTGATTATGGCAAATTATCCAGATGTGCTTTTTCGAGCAGTACCACACCAAGTATTCTTTTATGATTGCATATTGCCTCTATCCTCTCACTCTTTTCTTTTCTAACAAAACTAGAAAATAAAATGGTCAGCAACAGCCATTAAAAAATTGGATCACTGAGATCCAGTGAAGTTGTAAGACATCTTTAATGTTCATTTGCTACACCCAAACAATATTTAAAAGTGCAACTGTTGAATAAATGTGTTATTATTTCTTGCTTTTTTTCTAGAGGGGTAGTGACTACCTTCATAAACCAATAAAACAAGGTACCTCTATGGTATGCAAGGCGATCAATATGACCATATGCTCAGTCAAAATTTCCACATTACCATAGTACTTGGGCAGACTTCCTCATGCTTCCAAAGCATTTGGAAACATTTTGTAAAGATTTTGTTTTCACAAATTCAGAATTAAATTTTATCTTAAAAATAAACTTCTTAATGATATTAAAAATAACTACTATATACTACTAAAATAAGAGACTAGCAAAATCCAGCAAATGTCAATTTATTAGTTATCAAGACAAGTATTAAGGCTTCTTATTTGTTAACATACAAAAACATTTCAATATCTGTAAATATTTGGTCAACTTGACACATATAATCAAATAATAAAATACGAGTTTAAAGATGTGAAGAAGTATTAGAGAAAAAAAAACACTTGTTGCTGAAGTAGGAAGCAGGTTTCAAAGACATTAATATTTTTCCAAAGAAAAATAGGTAGCCTAGGAGAATAAATACAAAACTTATGAAATAAAAGCTAAACATATATTTAAAATAAATGTAATTAAGGGTAATTTAAGTGTTTTTCAAAGTTGTTGACTCGGAGAATTATAATGAAAACCCTCAATTATGACAAATGAAGCACATAAAATACATAAATTACTTGTTTGTGGTTTCACTCTATATGGTAAATACAGTTTTACCCAAGCCCAGATTTTTGTACTTAGTACAGAAACCAAATAATTACTATATCGTTTTTAATAAATTTATAAAATTGAGATTGAAATGTTTAAGACTCACCAGTTTCACAAGAATGATGACATTTTGAACTGGAAGATCTGTTAGAAAATATTTACTAAAACTGTTATTAGAAATGAATGACATGCCCTAATTTACTTTGTTAACCAAATAATTGTACAATCCACTGTACTTTAAAACAGCAAAGAAATTATATACAAAACCACAATGAGAACATAAAACTGAATTCATCAAAAGTTTATGTCCAGGATTTTGAAACCATAAAATAATTCAAGTGGAGTATCCCTTTCTACAGTAGTCCAGTGTCATGGTTGTAACCTCTGACAGAAGCAGCCACCAAAACCCTCAGGCAATGACATCTAGATGAGAATAAAACTTCCTGCACTTTGTTAGGTGATGCAAGTATTTTAAAACTTTCCTCATTTACTGTATCAAACAGTCTGGTCAATGGCTGGTAAACCCAGGCCCAGATGAGCAGTTCATAGAATCAGGGAATATCTCAAGTACGAAGGGACCCATAAGTATTATCGAGTCCAACTCCTTGCACCTTGCAAGAATCTAAATCTGCCTAAATCTAAACTGTCTGATTAGGAGCATCATCCAGATGCTCCTTGAACTCTTATAAGCTTGCGGCTGCTCAGTGACTGTCTCAGTGAAGAATCTTTTCCTAATGTCCAGTCTGAATTTTCCCTGATGCAGGTCCATTCCATTCACTTGTGTTCTAATGCTGTCCCTCTTGAGGAAGTCATAGATGATGAGGAACCATCCCCTGCCCTCTCTTCTCCAAGCTGAACAAACTGAGTGATCTCTGCTGCTCCTCTGAAGTCTTGTCCTCAAGACATTTCACCATCTTCGCCACTCTCTTCCAGGCACTCTAATAATTTGATGACCTTCCTAAAATGAGATGCCCAAAACTTCTCCAGGGGGTGCCAAGGTGGAATCACAATAGTGCAGAATACAGTGAGAAAATCACCTCCCTTGAATGGCTGGTGATACTGTGCCTGATACACCCAAGGACAGGGTCAGCCCTTTTGGCTCTCAGGGCACACTGCTGACTCATATGCAACTTGCCATTGACCCAGACCCTGAGATCTCTCTGTGAGCCAATTTGCACACACTCACTCTTGTTAAATTTCTATGTTGATTCCTTCTTGACAGCAGTAATTATCAGTGATCTTTTCCAGTTTCTTCCTGCATTTTAGCTCATGTACAAAATCAGAAAAAAAAAAACCAACCAAAAAACCCCACAAAAAACCAGAAAGAGTTTCATCTCTTAAAAATAGTCTAATTTTTTTAGGAACAGTAGAAAAAGACTGCGTATTAAATCTGGAATTTACTTTGAATTCATGATGAATTAAGCGCTGTGGGGAGTTTTCTGCTCTTGGATGTGAAAAACAGAGCTTGATCATTGAAGTTCTCATTTTCTGCATGCATAATACTTCCTATAATATCTTATATAATTGTATATCCTTTGTATTTTAAAACAAAGGCTTTAAAAAGGATTTCTCAGCAGCAGGGAAAAAGGTGCATTACAGGAAATAGACTGCAGAAGAGCAATATTAATTTATAGAAAACACTGCATAGTTAGAAAAGAGAATTTCTTTTCATGAGAAAAATAGGAAATACTTGCAGGAAAAAATGACAGGGAAAGACAGAAATAGGAAAATCTCTCATATTCAATAAATTCTGTATAAAAGCAATCCTACAACAAATTGTTGAAGATCAGTTGTAGAGGTCTACAGTGAGAGCTCACCTAGAACAAAGCCGGTTCAGACACAAACAATAGTTAAAACCACAAGCCACTTTTAAATGTAGATCATCCATCAGCTTTCAGTTTGTACTGCTGAGCAAAAGATATCTCTTCACATACCACTCTTTCAGAATTGTTGCCAGGTGCAGCCTTGTGACGCTTAATCTGCCAATTTAACCTTTGATTTGGCCACAAGTTTTGTTTTCCACTTTCTTTGTTATTATCTTCTTTGTGTTTGTGTTTGACTTCCTTCAATGTTTCTGTTTCGAAACAACCAGTACGTTTGCTCATCTTTAATCATCCATCCTCTTTAATCCCCTCCCTCCTGCTGGTTCTGTGTTGTTTCTTGCTGTTCAGGAATGAGATAATTGAAAGGGAAACTGCTATTCTTATAAACTAATGAAAAAGGTTTTAACTTTTTTCTTTAGGAAGAGTATTTTTATTTTCACAGTCCCATTGTATGAAGATAAAAATTATTAACTCAGATTACCCTGATAATTAATCTTTTTAAGATTAAATTCCAAATTTACAAGTCTGTTACAGAAATGAAACATCAATTTATCAGATGTATTGATTAATTTAATTTCAAATACTGGGTTTTTAACACTGGTTATACACACAAAATGTGAATGTGAAGGAAATAATTTTGTTTCTCATCTTTTCTTCAGAACTAAATTAGTGATGAAAGCTAATTGAAATATTAAAATCTCTCCTTTGTACCAAAATCATTTGTCAAAAAGACTGAGAAAATAGAAAGTCTGGACTATACTTAATTTAAAATTATATAGTTTCTGGAAAACACAGTCAAACATATCATAACTACAATTATTTTTTCATTAGAAAAAGCATGGGAAGAGGGAAATAGAGACACTTCCAATCAGCAGAAGAACTGTGGTATTGTTTTCTTTAATATTACCCTGTGTTCTCTCATTGCCTTACTTAAACACATCATTGATCAGGTCAAAAGACCTTGAGCTTTGCTCAAGTATGAGGACCTCCAGATATTAGTAGTGAGAGGTATCAAGAGCTGTGCTTCCAAGGAACTTCCTTGCCTTTGATGTAGCTCTGAATGATACAGTGCTGCTGGACACACACCAAGCCTTCACGAGTGTAATTTATCCTGTCACACACTTGGCTTCTGAAAGAGTTGAATGAGCTATTTTTCACTGCTAAGTCAGACAAACTTGAAAAAACCATAGATTTTCTCAGAGACTACAAGGTTTTCTCATCACACTTTGTTTTCAGGTAAATTACCAACATCTCTCCTCATGGGGTTGGGTAGTTGTAACACTTTTGGCACTGCCTCTCCTTCTCAGATAAGGGCGTTTAGGAGCTACTGAATCACATGAAACTTCAGCCTCTGTACTTCGGGGGACCTGCAGTCTTCACCCTCTCTCATGACTAGAATAGAAGGCAATAGAAGAGCAGGAGCCTTCAAATTTTGGGATTTAAGCACTGCCTATGGGAACAGGGTAGAAATGAGAAGGCAGAATGAGACATCAAAAGGGATTATTTTGACACAAACATGAGTGATGTGGCATTTGCAATCTAGTGACAGAAGGCCCACAGGGACTTAGCAGCTGCACTCTATTTTCTATATCTAAGAACAATTTTTTACCAGTTTAAGCAACAATATACTATGTGAATCACATTTAAATATCCATCTTTTTGCTTTCAAACACTAGCAAATAGTTTAGCACAAGCTAATATTTCATACCCTGGAAACGTTTAAGTATTGAGCATTTTTGGAAGTTTATGAAAACAGTTCCACTGAGTTGAACTGAATTTCACTGTGAACTGAAATTTTTCTTGTTTGCCCTGTACTACAGTGATATTCATAATAACAAAGAAAATGAACTCCTATGATATTATATAATTATTATCAGGTGGCTGGGGAAGTAAAATATTATAGGCACTTGTGAGATTTATTCTTTCAGTACTCTATTTGCAACATGGCCTATAAATAGAACTGATACAATACCCTGTAAGAAAGGTTTTGTGTGAGTTTTCCAACTCACACAAATGATTTTTTCATATGAGAAATTCACAGAAATTTCACAGACTCACAGAATGGGTAAGGTTGAAAGGGTGGTTTTCCTGCTCTAACCTCACTGCTCAAGGGAGTGTAATACCAGAGCAAACGGCACAGGATTGTGTCCAGATGATTCTTGAATATTTTCAGTGAGGGAGACTCCACACCTTCTCAGGGCAAACTTTTCCAGTGCTTGGTCACCCATACAGTAAAGTTCTTTGTTATATGTAGGTGGAACTTCCTGTGCATCAGCTTCTGCCTGTTGCTTCTTATTCTATGTGTTGGCACCTCTGAGTTGAGCCTGGTTCTCTCCTTCAATACCTACACTTTAGATATTTATATTCATTGATTTTAGATATTTATACTTATTGATGATGCTCCCTTTCAGTAGTCTCTTCTTGAGGCTGAACAGGCTCAACTCCCTCAGCCTTTCATCATAAGTGAGATTTTCCAGACCCTTGCCCATCTTTGTAGCTCTTCATTATGCACCCAAGGATTCCATGGGCCTTCTTGGCCACAGGGGCACTGCTGGCTCATGGACAGTTTTTTGTCCACCAGGAACCCAGGTGATTCTCTGCAGAGATGCTTTCCAGCAGGCCAGCCTCCAGCCCCTGCTGGTGCATGTTGTAGATCCTCTACAGGTGCAGGACCCTTTATTTGCCCTTGCTTAATTTCAGAAGGTTCTTCTCTGCCCACCTCTATGACTTATTAAGGGTCTTCTGAAGGGCCATAAATCCCTCTGAGATATTGGCTGCTCCTCCCAGTTTTGTATCATCAGCAAACTTTCTGAACTTGGACTTCATCCAAGTCATTGATGAGCAAACAACAACACTGGGCCCAGTAAAGAGGCCAGGAGGACTCCATGAGTGACAGGCCTTCAGCTAGACTGTACCACTGATCACAACCCTCTGAGATTTGGCTCATCTAGCTCTCAATCCATCCCACTCTTCACTCATCCAACCCACACTTCTATTTCTTTTTGTTTATGAGGATTTCATGAGAGACAGTATTGAAGGATTTCCTGAAGTCAAGATAGACAATATTCGCCCTCTCCCTTTATCCATCCAGATAGTTTTTTCGTCGCGGGAGGCAATCAGGTTGGTCATACAGCTTTAGTGAATGAATGCTGATTACTCCTGACCACCTTCAGGTCTTCTTTTTTTGTAGAGATGTATTTGACTGGATAAAAATTTTCATATTCATCTGAGCCCTAAATTTTTAATGATTCCATTTTATTTTTCAGAGAACATCAGTAACACATTCAATAAGGAATAGAATATCTATTATTAAGTTTTGTTTTTCTTTGTTCTTCCTTTTTCCCTATCCTCTGTATAAAACCAAGAGACAAACAAAAACCAAACCAAAAAAACCCCAACAAACCTCAAAACAGATCATGTTACATTGGGCTATATAGAATCATTCAGAATCATTCAGAATCATTAGGTTGGAAGAGACCTCCAGGGTCATCGAGTCAACCCAACCCTAACCTCGACTAAACCATGGCACCACGTGCCATATCTAGTCTATTCTTAAATTCATCCAGAGATGGTGAATCCACCACCTCCCCAGGTAAACTATTCCAGTACTTTATTGTCCTTTCTGTAAAAAACTTTTTCCTAATATCCAACTTATATTTCCCTTGGCATAGTTTAAAACAGTGTCCCCTAGTTCTGTCAGTTGCTGCCTGGGGAAAGAGACCAGCCCCCACCTGACTACAGCCACCCTTCAGGAAGTTGTGGACAGTGGTAAGTCTCCTTTTCTCCAGGCCTAACACCCCCAGCTCCCTGAGCCATTCCTCACAGGGTTTGTGTTCCAAACCCCTCTCCAGCCTCGTTGCCTCCTCTGGACGCGCTCGAGCGTCTCAATGTCCTTCCTGAACTGAAGGGCCAGAGCTGGACACAGCGCTCGAGGTGTGCCCTCACCAGTGCCCAGTAAAGGGGAAGAATGACCTCCCTGCTCCTGCTGGCCACACCATTCCTGATACAGACCAGGTGCCATTGGCCTTGTTGGCCACCTGGGCACACTGCTGGCTCATGTTCAGCCGATCATCAGCCAGAACCCCCAGGTCCCTTTCCACCTGGGCACTGTCCAGCCACACCGTGCCCAGCCTGTAACGCTGCAGCGGGTTATTCAGTATCAGGTAAGTCTTCTGGGCCTTGTCATTTGGACAAGAGGAGAGCTCCCCTAAGCTTATCATCAGACACTAGCATATGGAAGAACTTTATCATTATACTAAATTCTAGTAAATACTTTAATTTAAGCAACTCTAAAGGAACAGGGACACTCTTCATCTGGTAAGCTGTAAGTAAGTAGTTCCCCATTTCTTCAATATTTTCACACATTTTATTCACTTCATCCAGCAAAAAAACTTTAATTAAGTGAAAGCTGTCATTTTCTTTTAAGCTAAGAAACTCACTACAGACTATCTGCTTGGTGTAACTAAGATGAGTTTTTTTTTACTGTCATTCCAAACTCTATACTTGGATGTTTATCTGGACTTTTATTTACCGTTATACACATCCCTCCATCTTTTTTTCCCCTACCAGTTGTATTTCAAACAGCTATTCTAGGAAATACAATATTGTACTGATCTGAGAATTATATTGCAATATTTAAGAAAAAATAAGATTCTAAACTTTTTTAAAATAACAGGAAATCATCCATTATTCAAAGAAATTTTTGCCCCATCTGGAATCAGGAATGCACTGTTAACATCACAGTGACTCTGTGTAAGGAAAAGGCAGAAATATAGTCTGACTTTTTTCTGTTGCAATATATAATTTATTACAGAGTTTTTTTTCACACAGCAGGTGAAAAAAATCTATTTTTTTTTTTTTAAACAGTGGATCCCTTTTAGGGATCTTCCTGTTTATTTTTCATTTGTATTAGACAAGTAAAGAGATAATAACTTTGAATGGTAATATTGATAGGATTTCAATGGCTGGTTCATGCTATGTAATGTGAAAGCAGTTCTTCAATAAATAATTAAAATATTTTGTCTGAAGCAGTCTTTCAGCACAAGGTCATTTGCATACAATCTGTCCATAATTTTTTGGGAGACTTTCTCTTAAGAAAAATTTCAAAGCTACTATGTAGAGCACCTGTCTGTACTTAACAGTATGGTGGGTATTTCATGTGACCAATAGGTGAGCATTGATCCTCTTAATATGTTCTTATACATCTTTTTTAGAATCTATACCTCTATTTCAATATCCAGATAATTTTGATAGAATTTCCCATTATCTGAAATATTCATTAGAAACTAACACAGTATATTTAGTTTTCATGGCAATACTGTGCTATAAAATAAGAAAAGTTAGATTCAGAATCATAGAATATCTTGAGTTGGAAGGGACCCACAAGGATCATCAAAATCTAGCTCTTGGTCCTGCACCAGACAGCCCCAAGAACTACACCATGTGCCTGAGCACTGTCCAAATGCTTCTTGAACTCTGTCAGGCTGGTGCTGTGACCGCTAGGTTAGAAGTAGTATTTAAGAAAATTGTTACTGTAATGAACTTTACATTTGATGGATAACAATTTTTGCTCCTCAATGGCACTGTCATTTCATTCATAAGCATCCATATATAACTTGTGCAAAGCACTACATCTGCTAAAATGAATTTCCTCTTCAAAGAGTGATGTGGAAAAAGGCATCTGACCATTTCAATATTAAATGGTTCAGTTACAGAAATGCAACATATTTTTACCTTAAAAATGTAGCAACTAGTAATTAGAACCCTATCGCAAGGGAAAATTATCTTAGTGTCATGTGTCTCCTGTGACATTTTTCAGTCATGGAGAAAAACAAACACAGTAACATTTCAGTTGAGTGTCATTTTCATTAAAAGATAACACAAAATCAGTAAAACATTCTCATTTTGGACAGAATGGCACTGAATGTGCCTGAATCGAAAATGCTTTATTATTCCAGTTTTAATATGTTAGCCAACAGTCCTGGTTAAGGCCAAAAATATTGGAGTAAGGAGAGTAATGTCTTCTGTATTTCTCCCTTCTACTGGCAAAGTGATGTGGCTCTGATGCTCACATCTTCCTCTTTGAAGACTGAGATGACATAAGAGGATATTCTATGACAGCAACAGACCTAACAGGAATGGCTCTAGAGGTTGAGTCAAAGACTCTTTTGACCAGCAACCTGAATCCAATACTTGTCAATGAAGTATGTAGTAAAAATGAACTGAAGAGCATATAGTGTTACTTCCAGAAATTCTGGGGTCAAGAGTTCCTGAGAGAAAATGTTAATTCCTTAAGGAGTTAATCTTCAGTATGTTTTTTTTGAGGTACTAAGCAGAGCTGTCACTTCTGAAGCTTCATTCCCAAAATTCAGTAGCCCATCCATGGCTCTCTCTTGCCAGGGTGGTATAATTCCTACATCTTGAATGGATAGAAAAGTCAACCCAAAATAGTATGTGTTCAAAATGCTGATTGCAGTAATCTACACAGAAATGTCAGAGCTGGCTGGAAGTGGCTGTGTATATCTTGGGGCAGCTTCTGATGTCTTCTTCCAGAACCCACCCCTGCATCACTTTCCACTACCAAAACCTTTCCACATAAACCAAACACATTCCATTCTTTGCCATTGTGAATTACATATTTAAGAATTATCATATATATATCAAATATATCAAATGAATATCAAATATATTCGTAGCACAACATACAATCTTTAAAAACTTCACTTAAATTGTCAAAAAAATCCTCCCACAAAAATCAAAATAACTTCAACACAACACTGAAAGAGGTGAATATTTATGCCCAAATCATCTCTTCACTACAATTAAAACAAAAAAATTTCCCTCCAATCTTCAATCCATATTTTGCCCATTACTGTTCTCAATTTCTGTCCTTATCTCAAGTTCCTTGAAAGCTCTACATGCCAAAGACTGTAGTGTGTTGATCACCTGGCTGTCAGGTGCTCACCAAGCCACTCTGTTTCCTCAGCAGAACAGGGGAAGGAAATAAGATGGAAAAACTCTTATGCTGAGATAAAGGTAGATTAATTCAACAAAGCTAAGACCTCGCAAGGCAAAGGAAAACATATACATTTATACCTTACTTCCCATAAGCTGGTAAGGTCCAGCCATTTTCTGGGAAGTAGATCCTCAATACACATTGTGGTTTCTTCAGAAGACAAATGCCTTAATTACAAATGCCCCCTTTCTTCTTTTTCCTACCTTTTATTGCTAAGAAAATGTCACATGGTGACAGCCCTTTGGTGAACACCCCTTTGGTGAATTTGGGTTATCTGTCCTGGCTATGGCCCATCCCAAACTCTTGTCCCGCACCGGCCTTTTTCTTGTGGAGGGATGGGAAGGTGATTTAAAGAGACATCCTTTAAGCCTGGGGGCACTGCTCAGTAGTAGTCAAAACACAGGTGTGTTATCAACACCATTCCAGCTACAGATACAAAGTACATTACTATGAGATCTGCTGTGCAAAAAGTTAACGCCATCCCAGCCAGAAAAGAAGGAAAACTTGTGTGAAATGAAGTAATTATAAAACCAGCATATGAAGCTGTTGAGTGTTGCTCACTACTAGTGATTTTTTTTATATTTTGACAAATCTGCACGATATTGAGGATATATTATTCTTAGGTGTTCAACACATTATATGTAAGAAAACTAGTGTGTCATGGTCCTCTTCAATATATATTCTTATTTTGCTGTGAACTGTTCAGGTTACCTTTGAAGTTCTTACCATTAGTAATACGTGGAAGCCAAATCTTGGTATTAAAATATGATTTGTATTTTAAATACAAGATAAAATAAGTCATTAACTCAAACAATAAGATTGGGTGGCTGCATAAAAATCTTCTTTGTCTTTCTAGATAATGGCTACATTTGTGCAGGACTGTAGCATATGGATGTTTTAAAGGTCATGTTGATAGGTGTAATTTTCATCTACAAAGGATTAACCAGCTTCCTAAGAGCATTAACATCTGGGCTCCAGGTCATACTTTCATCCCTTTTGTAAGGGTCAAAACGTAAAGTATGGATTGAAGCATCAAAAAAAAACTTTTACAGAGACAGCTTTGCTCCAGATGGCAGGTGTGGGGAGGGGTCTAAGGTACCATATATAAGAACCTACAGCATCCATAAATTTTCCACTTCGATCTCTTATACTCTCAATTCACATTTTATTAGATTAATGCATCACATAAAAAGATCAGTTATGCTTATGAACCTCCTCTTGTGTGTGACCTAATAAACACTATGTCCCAATTTTGACAGGGTCCTCCAAAGTTTATTTATGAAAATACCCTGCCCAAAGCATGATCATCACTGAAGCGCTGTTGACAACAAATGTTTGCTTGCTAGCAATGGTCCGGGGTAAAATTTATGAAATTTGTAACCCTTTTACTTGCCTTTTCTGATGCTTACTGCAGGGTGGATACAATTTCTTTTGGATGATTTCCCACCATGACAGAAATTCCTGGGTTCTTTCCTTCTAAGACAGCAGGAAACAAATGACAAGCTGATGTTTTATGATACATCTGTGTATTGGACGAACTCCTCTCTGTCTCTTCTCTTTAGGAACTGCAGTAAACAGTACTAGTACACCACAGCGCAAGGCCTTCCATTTCACTTGAGCAATGTGCTTTGCTTCTCCCTTCAACATGGTGTAGGGCTTCTTGTTACATTCCAACCCCTGATGCCTTCACTGTAGATCAGGAGACTTCTCAAGCAATCTGTTCTTCAGCTTCACAGATTCCTTCCTCTTTGCAGAAAACCTTCATGCATTTGAGGGGTGTAATCATGTTGTCTCTTCATTTTTGTTTATCTCTCAGAACAATTACAGTATGTTTATTCTTCTCTTACAGTTTATGTCTCCTTGATCTTGGATTTATGTATTTACTCTCCACCAGACATTGTCCAACCACTCCACATATTTTTGGATTTAGGGACTCAAAACTGGATTCACGCCTTCAGCTATGTTTTCCCCTTATCAGTTTTCCAAGAAGACAAATACCAAGTCACATGATGAAATTGCTTTTCATTAGCTGACACTTAAAATATGGGAGCTTTGCACTGGGAACCTATACTTTGGCAGACATTCATGTCAATGTTCATATGTATAGTTGCACTTTTTTCTATTGGAAAAAAGCTCCTATTTTTATCTTTAGTTTTACTCTGGAACAAACATCCAGCACATCTGTTCAGTGCATTCTCTCTAACATCACTATTGAATGGCTTTAAACAATCCATTTACGGGAGAAAGCTGGTGGCCAGCCACGTTTTTACCCTAAGGAACAGTAGTCTGACAAGTGACCCTGACTATCTCCCAGTAATATATACAGCAAAAAAAGAACTGGCCCAAACCCAGCTGTCAGGCTTTGATTCAGGAACGAAGACTTTCCAAGGCAGGAGTTATCTATCAAAACGGCAGCCCCATACTCAGGGAAATATATCTGACCTAAAGCTGATAGAGTGTGAAATCAAAGGTTGTGAATGGCTACTCAAGGGGAACCAAATACATTTCTATGGGGTTGCAGTACAAATGGTGTTGGTAATAGGTTGTGGCAGGACAAAGAGCAGCTGAATTAAATACCAAGATCTAGCACTGGATCAAAGTGTAAGATGGCACACTGACACTAGGAAAATTCTCTCTTTAACTTTTCTACACTAAGTCACTGATTATTACTTTACTTTGTCTTCATCTCATCAATTTATCTGATAGAAACACTTCATCCAAGAAATACCAGGAGAAAGCTCTGACTATGTAATCATTCTGGATGAAGACTCTTCATTTCGAACAGATTCATACCATGAAAGACTAATTCCTTTAAAGCAAATGCTGTCATCCAGGTAGCAGGTTAAGTACTGACAACTGTTCATTTTACTTACAGTTTTTGAAGACCTCAGATTTCAAATAATATAATCTGTTCAATGATATCTTCAAAATATTGAATGTAACAGAAGACAATAGCATGTTAGCAGTGGTGATTATTAGTAATCTGTCTTTTTCATATGAATATTTAAAATGTAGACTTTGTAGAAAGATTAGTATCTTTCTAGGTTAATGCTGAGTAATGTTTAAAGTTATAAAATTTAAATTTCATTTTAAAAAATGAAATTTAATTTTATTAATTTTTTCTTGGATTTTATCGGGTTTTTTTACAAGCATTGAGTTCACTATTCACAAAATTCTGGGCCAGAAATAGTAATTTCAAAAGCAATTACTTTAGCTAAATATGTTAATAATTGAGCCTATGTGTATGCAAGTAAAGGAGCTGCTCTATATGGATCAAAGTGGAGAAAAATATTTCTTCTTCTTCTTACAGTTCTTGTTAAACTGATATATTGTAAATAGGTTGAAATACTTCTGTTAGTCTCTCAGGTATAAAAGTCAGTACTTGCTTTTACTATCATTCATTTAGAGAGCCAGGAAAGGAGTTTCTAAGTGTTGCAGTTTCAAAAATCAATGCAGTTGCATTAAATGGCTAATTTAAATCATTATTTTATGCCTCTGGAATGTGTTTTGAACAGATCTTTTGGTCATTTTGTAGAACATCTTAGCCCTAATATTTGGTTCCCTGAGTGCCATCCTTTTACAAATAGCACTAATAGTATCATTATAGTTACTATGAATAGGAGTAGTAATTGTGAGCATGTAGTAATCTGATTTCTTCTTGTCTTTGTAATAAACACTTAAGGGATGGTTTCTGTAGCATCTATATTGGTCTTTGTAAGGGTGGCATGGACCTAAATCTTCTGGAAAGAAAAAATGCCTTGGTACTACTGCATGAAGAATATTGTCTTTCCTGAATGTTCAAATATTTGGTTTTTTGGTCTTCTGATTTTTGACTATGCCCAGAGATTTAATGTAAGGGATTATTTCTTCCTGTAAATCAGTCAGAAAAGTACCTGGCATGTTTCCTATAGAATGCCTGAATACTTTACTGCTTTTTGGGACTCAGTCTCCAATTTTTTCTCACTCCATTCCAGAAGTTTTTGTACAATTGGCATTTTGTGGTATAATAACAAATAATAATAATTCCTTGCACACTGTTTAGCACCTGGAATTCAAGAGTTTCTGCTTACCATTTAGGGAATGTTTCACAATGCCACATCCCTTGTCATCTGTGAAAAAACAGGTAAAAGCTAATTCTTCAACCCTCACACACACATACCACATAAACATTTCACAAATATTTCCCTGACAATGTCAAGGTATACCTATTGTGTTAAAGTATGTGTCTTCTGAAGTGACTTATTACTGAACAGAACTGATGTGACTTCTAGACCTGGTGGACTATCACTATGCAGTACTCTGCTAGCAGCCTATTTGGAAGATAAGAAAAAGACAAATGCAGAAAAATCAATCTCTAGAAAAGTGATAAACCGCACAACACTGAAAAATATCCCTAAAAAAATAGCTAAGCAGAGTTTCAAATTTGACAAAGACTCTGCAAGTGTTTCCCAAATGCCACAGATGAATTACATTTCAAAAACAGAAAATAGGATTTAATAAAATAAAAATGCTAGTTTTTAATCATGTCATTATGGTGCCTTTTCTTATAAAGAAAATGAGCGTTTCCAAAATAAAATCTATTTTATGTATGATGTTAAGATAGGAGATCAAGAGTTACTGTGAAATATAACATGTGATAAACCTGAATAAAGATATAATTGTAATAATATTAAATGTGCAAAGTTTTTGAATTCTTTTCAAGATTCTAGTTAACCCCTTTTAAACAGTGCACTAATCCCAGAAAAATTCTGAATCTCTACAATTGCTTTCCAATATATATCACCTTTTTTTTGTAAAATCAGTACTGTGCAAGCTATTCATAGATCAATTTGAAAACAAATACTGTGGTTTACACAGTTCATTTATTTTAATGACTTAAGATAATGAATTTTATTATACTAAAATTTGGATGGTTGAAGTATCTGTTTTCATCCCAGAATAACATTATTTTAGGGAAAAGAGAGGCTTTGGGGTTTCTTTTGGGGGGAAAAATGCATTTATAATATGTTTTTCACAGATAAGTTTAATGATTAAACATAAATAGTTACTGCGGCGGTGCAGGGCTCGCCCCAAGGCCCAGCTCTGTGGCCGTGCAGCCACAGACGCAGCAGGCAGGCAACAACACACTGCTGCACAGTGGGTCCCACCTCTCAGGATACAGGAGAACCAGCCTTGGCGCAGAAAAAAAAGGGGGACTCCGGCTTGGGTGAAACACACAGATGTTTATTCTGGTGTTTCTGCCCAGGCAGAGCAGAGCTCAGACCTGTGCAGCCTCTTTTAAAGGGAGGTGGGATCCAAGGGAGGCGATAACAACCAACCAATAGAGAGAGACTTGGGAGGGGTTATACACAACTCAATCAAAGTAACAACCAATCTTAGGGGAGGGTAAGGGGAGGTTCTACAGCCCAAGCCAATCCCTTGACGCTCTCCCTAGAACCTTCTGGAAGGCAGGGAGAGGCCTGGGCAGGATTGACAGAGCCAGAGGGTAGGGAAAACAGGATTGACATAAGGGGAGGATCATGGGGGAAAACATCAGAGGGAGATGAACGGGCTACATGGAAGAAGCCATTTTACAATACAATAAATAAACCAAAACACGCTGCCACAGGTTATCACAGTGTTAGAAAAGTAGTAGGAAGACTACTACTATACTGGTAACATAAAATATTTTTTTATGATATGTAATAGTACAAAATGATTACAAATATGAAATTTTAAAGTCGTTTCAGAAAAATAATAGTATTTTCATACCATTAAATTATAGTTGTCTGGGTTTTAATATTGAAACTCAGGAGTATAAGAGCTGAAAAAGAAATTTAGAATTTCTTATTAGAATAAACGGGATTTCACTTATCCAAAATGCAGACTCTAGAATAGGGAAGTTTTAATCTGGAAAGACGAATTTGTGTTTAATTTTACTATTTACGCTACTAAGTGCTTCCGGGAGACATAGTCTCCCCCTCCACCAGCCCTTAAATATTTTTGGATTGCATTAACATTCTCAGTTGTGCAGCTCTGGTTCCATACTACACTCAACTACGAGAAATTAGATTTCAGCCATCAAGTCATTGATTTGCCTTGTCTTGAAATATGTTTCTGGGAATCACCACTATCCAGGCACACTAGTTCTGGGAATTAAACTGAAAAACAGCAGGTCAAATAAGAATATATGAATAGTAGTAGAATCCATATCCAGACCTATGAGTGCTTCTCTCTTATTTTGTAGAGAACATCTATTCTGAAGGTCCTAGAACAGTCAGGATGTAATGATCAGCTTGAAAATATGTATGGGGCAAAACTTCAAGCTTCTTCTAAAGTATAACCAAGTCAGTCTATAAACTAGTTTAATGAGGACTGTACATCAGCAGAAAATGCATCATGTAGGACAAGGGTATTTTAAATAAGGATGCTGGACTATTTAAGTCCACAACCAGAGAAGGAAGGATGTGCACATTGCCTGTTTCTAATCACTAACATGTCTGACTCTCTGCATAGGGATAGTTTTCTTTGGTTATTACAGTGTCAATCATATGTGCTCTCCAGGCACAAATAAGATAGGCTTTCAGCTTTAACTGGCAATACTAAGGACATCCACTTTGTGTTTTGAATGGGGAAGAAAGACATTGATTCATTTTATTGTGGCCATCATTACTTCTACTGTTTTCTATATTCATTTTATGACATCCAGGTTCAGCATTTTTTCCCTCCAAAACTTTTGAAGATGTGCTTTATTTTAGCTTCATCTGTAATTATCTCTAACATTAGTATTTTGTATAATACGTTTTATATATCCTCTCTTCATATTATGTTCAGCTTTATGAAATCAAATCAGGCTTGGTTGCTATGTGATCATGTTGTGCTTGCCTATATTCTGTCTCCTGCATTATTTCTTCAGCCTTTTAACTCTAATAGTCTGCCACAGTGCTGCTAAATCACTTTATCCCAAAATTAAATTACAAGAAAAAGCTGGAGAAAAAAACCCCTCTCATTCTCCTAGATGATTCTATTTGTTTTTCCTATAATGTGTATCAGTTTTTTAAATATAGCTCATAGATATCATAGCTTAGCTGTGTTTCTTATAAATAACACAGATGAAAAATCCTGCATGAATGCAATAGTCTAATTGTGCATTTAGAGAAACACAAGTTAAGAATCCAAGAGGTAAGCTTATCATAGGAAAAGTAATCCATTTACTCTGCACTTTTATGATATTTGTGATTTAGCAAATAGATAAATAAATAAAGCCAAGCACTTTCAAAGGATTTAGGATATCAAGCAATTTTATGGCTCACTTATTAAAAGTTCATAACAAATTCAGTTCCCATGAAACACTGTAAGTTTAGCATTGCCACTGACACAACTGCAAAAATGTCTGAACACATCTGTCATGTAGCAAGAAGTATCTGTATCTTGCAGGGTAGACTGTGTCATAGGAGATGTTACAAGAGATAAAACTTGCACAAAAAACCAAAAAACTGTTGGAATGGTATTAAAATACCAGTAGTAAAAAAGCAAGTAGAATATTTATAATGGTTTATGTGTGTATTGTACATTTATATAAACACTTAAGTGTTTAATGAAGCAATACAGAATCTATGCATATATATATATGTGCATAAGTATATATATTTGCATGCTTTTCAATGTTTTGCAAAAATATTACATGATTCAGGATTTGTTAAAATTAGGCATCTTCAGTTATTCTGAGAACATTATTCCTCTCCTGCATTATTTGTTTAGACAGGCTTTCTGAAGGATTTTTTTCTTTGTGCTTCAAATGCAAATTCAGATGCAAATTGTCTCAACAACATGCCAAGATTAGCAGCAACACCACACAGATTGTGCAGAGGGAATGAACAACTTTCCCAAATTCCTTAATAAATCCACTAAAAAGCAAGCTTTCCCTGGGCTGAATTTTAATCCCAGAAGAGAATTCTCAAGTCATTTGCAGTAGCTGATCAAAAGATTTATCTGAGTTATGTTCTCTTTTGATTCCACTACCCTACAAATTCTGAACATTTTGCTCAGTGATGCAGAAGAGAGCATAAAGTAATTCAAACTTCCATTACAACTTACACCATCTTTTTTCTTGGCTTCCATGAATGGGTACTCATCATTCAGCTACCCAATTTTGAGATCCCTCATGCTGCATAAAACTGCAATGTATCTTTGATGATATACTGTAACAGAGAAACTCACATGTAAAACTGCTACCATCCTTTTGCTTTCATATTACTGCCTGACACCACCTCTAGGCCACTGTTTCACATGTGTAACTAGAAACTCTTCATTTCATGGAGGAGAGACACATACAAGTCATTGCTTTTTTTGCCTAATAATACCAACTTGTTAAATCAGAGACATCTCACAGTGTGGTCTTGCCCATAGCTTCATTTTTGCTGTTTTTAATGTACCCACATTAAAATCCAGTCAACGGCTCTTAAGTATCTGCAGCAAAGTTTATGAATATTTAAGTGATGACAAAATGCCACAATGTCAAAACTGTTTTAAATTTGTTTGGGTAAATCCCTGATTTTAGTAGTTTTTTGGTTTGGTTTTTGGGTTTTGTTTTTGTTTGTTTGGAGGGGTTTTTTTGTTTGTTTTTTTGGTGTATTGTTTTGTTCTGTTTTGGTTTGGTTTTTTTTTGTGGTTTTTTTTGGTTGTTGTTGTTGTTTTTCTCCAGGCAATCTGTGATGCAGGAAAGAGTATGCAAGGGGAAGAAGCATTCCTAGCCAGATGGGTTCTTTGTGAAATGCTAACTCCATTTCAGGTGGTTTTTAGTTACAAAAGAAAAACAAAACATATAACCAAGGGAAAAAACCCAAACAAACCCAAAACCAGAACAAAAAACCCAACACATTTATCCTTTAAGATGTTATTTCACTTTATTATTCCGCAATTCAAAATCAGTTGTTGAATATTTCTAAAAGTTAAGGGAGGAAAGCAATTTGGAAAATGTAAATTCTTAAGCAGATATTTAGAGTACAACATTTTAACATTGTAAGTTTTACATGACTTTAAAACAAACAAAAACTCTTGTCCACAACTGACTAGCATGGTTTCTATATAAAATTTAAAAATGTCATAGCAGTTGAGGGCCAAAAGCTGAGTAAAAATTTCTTTTATATATTAGTGAACTATTTTCTATTTGAACTGTAGTGAGAATTTCTCCAGAGTTTGTATATGCATGACTGCCATAGTAGGTGATTTGTGTTAATATGGATTTAGTTTTGTACATATAGTAAATGTATAATTACTTCAAGCCAAACTCTTCTTCATTGCTGTAGGAATACAGTAATTTAAATGTTATTGTATTGTACAGACCCTGTTTCCCCCCAAATCAATTGAGTCAGTAGTAGTTGATTATGATGGTTGGATCTGGTTCACTTAAGTGAAGATAGTAAGGATGAAAGAAACCCCTGCAGTCTAGAGAGAATGAGAATCTCAGATCACAGTGCTTTCAGTCACCATTTTGGAGACTCCACAGTACTGAACACCAGGCTCTTGATAATTCACTTACTTAGTGGTACTGTCTAATGTGAACTGCACAGTGATGTAAGCTTGGCTTTTGGAACAAAATTTGCATTGCAACTACAAAAAAGTCTTCTCTAAGTGCACCAAAGTGTTGTTCTTTACAAAATAGCATTTACCTTTATAAGTTGAAAGTATTTTATTTTCTTCTTCTTTTTTCCTAATACTATAATTCTGAAAAATTTAATTTTTTCTTCCCTGCTCTCTCTCTACTTCCTTTTTTTTTTTTTTTTTTTTCCCCTTCAGCTTTGTGCTATTTGAGTTCTCTAATTATTTTGATTCTTTCCTCTCGTAGAAAGATGAGTAACTGTGTAGGAAACATAACTACTAGTGTCAGGCAAGATTACCAAGTCAGAAGAGATGAAAGAATGCAATGGTTTGGATTCAGATATTGACCTTTTCACTCTCTGAGGTGCTGAACATATGCTTTGTAGAATATATCCTTCTACAGAAAGCTAGGTTTACTAATTGCTTTTTCTTATAAAATGAAGACACAAAATTCAACAAAAGTAGCAGGTTCCTCCCTTACTTTTACTGGATATTCCTTTCCTGTATTTTCAAAGACCTCAATAGTACTTTTTTTTGCCACAACACAGCGCTAGAAGTTTTATTTGGGACAATAATAAACTATGCTCACTAATTTCTTGTCCAAATCAATGCTCTCCTAGAACCTTCCACTCTGTGTCTAAAAATGTATTTCTACCTGCATTTTTTTTTCCTGTATTTGATAAGACTATACAATGTTTTTCAGGTTTAGCTGTGAATTGTGTTCTTCTTTTCAATATTGTATAGAATGGAGGGTACATCTCCCACTTTTTTTTCAATTACAGAACAGAAATCATTATTGGATTATCTGGGGGAGTTAGGCATGTCTAAATGTATTGTTATCTGTATATAATTAAGAGGTCATCTTAGTATGTTCAGGAAAAAAGCTTCAATCTCTTTGTTAAGTGAGATAAAATGCATATTTGGAGAGAGTAGTTTTAATTATAAAAATATGCAGTGCTTTCTGGACTCTGGAAACAGAAATGTCCTGTGTAATCATTACCCCATGGAGGGCACAGTTACATCTAACAGTTACCCCAGAGATTTAAAGCTGCTCACCAGAAGAGCCTGAAGAAGGGCTCTTGACTTCTGTTTGCTATGGAATATGTATAAGCTACATTTATAGGTAATTATGCTGCTGTTAAGAGGACCAGCTAAGAGACAATATGAATATATGTATATATGCTCTTTGAATTTATGATCAAAACACTCTTACCTAGAGTCCTAAAAATTAAATAGATTCTTAGAAAAGAAATCCCATCACACAGTTCAATATTATCTTTGAAGTCTAACACATTAAGAGGAGTTTTAGAAGAACTTTGAAACCTCTGAATTTTTTTTCGCTTCATACAATTTATTCAGCTTGGTAGTTTTGAGGTTTTTTCCCTAGTATTTAACTGCTATTTTAAATGCAGTAAAAATAGAGAAAGATAGATGGAAAGATGGGGGAAGAGAGAAATCCTTTCTCTCTGAGTTAAACAGAGAGGTGGATCACCTAATTATGTAGCCATTGCACTTTGGCACTGAGAATGTTCTCAGTCCTGCTCAACAGGATGAACCACTCCCTCCCCGTGCCAAATCCCCACCACTATATCATGTTCATATTCATACTGAAATTGCAAACTAAACATACAGCAGTGTAACCCTGGGCAAATTTGGGGAATTTAGAGGAGGACGTGCATTGAGGGAGAAAACAAAGCTGACTCAGTAAAAAGTTCTCCAACGCTACCAAGAAAACTATGCAGGTTAATTCTATTGGCCAGCAGGTAGGAACCGTAAGTTTGTCCCATGCTGGAGTTGTAAATGCCAGAAATGCTACTGACTGCACTGAGTATGTTCCTTTCCCCTCCAGAAATATCAGAAAAATCCCTTCCCCTCCATGTTTTCTGACATATAAGGGCCCAGTTTTAAGAGGTTGTAATTAGAAGGGAGAAATGAGAGCAGCACGCTTATCCTGACCTTCTAGTGAGAATGTTTTCCACAGAGTAATCTGTTGATTTAATACTACTGGAGTTAAAGCAAGGAAAGCTCTGGTCATCTGGCTACATAAAAAATTCATTCATCAGGCAAACTGTTAAGATAGGAAGGAAATTAATGGGACATGCAATGAGAAATCATAAAGTTACCTATTTCTCAATAACAGACAATAAGAATTTTAGCTGCTTGGTTATCCTGCAAAGAAATTACAAACGTATCAAATGTTATGCTGGTTATGAACTGTCAAAATATTACTGCAGACCATTACAGCTTCTGCAGAATCCTTGAAAAAATCCGTCATGAAGAAAAATCCTTCTGAGATTTGTTTCTTCAGGCAAAAATATAATTGATTTTTAAATAGTTTAGAGAAAAAATGCTAAAAATACTGCTTGTTTCCAAAGGATCACAGCATGTTTGATAGAAATATAGTCCTGAATAAGGAAATAACACTTTAAGCAGCTTGCAAAGAACATATTAGTCATGCTTCAATAAAATGTATGTTTGATGCTTATTAATTTTCCAGTTCACTTTGCCATCCTAATGAAATTCCTTGGTATTAAATTTTAACCTGGGAACCGAATTTTCAGAATTATACAGAATTTCATGATGTTAAAAAAGTTGGCTTTGTAAAGCATTCACTCTGATTCTTAAGCTTCAATCAAGTTCTACTTTCAGCATCATTTTAGTTATAAAACCAAAACCACTGCATTTACTGACGTCCTTGCAATTACAAATGCTTGCCTTATAGATTATGTCTGAGAAAGGGCCATTGTAAGATATTTTTGTCTGTGCAAAGATGTTATATTTCAATAACCTACTGGCAGAATGTAACTTATTTTGAGTAATAGCATAAAATTCTTGGCCATTAATATGGAGAGACAAATTGTTCTCATCATTTGAGAACACAACAGCAATTCTTTGCTGCAAAAACAATTTCTTTGCTATACACTGCAAAAAGAAGTAGGTACTTTAGCACGCCTGACAATCTGTGAAGGACTGAAATACCTGTAGTTTTATGAGATTGTGCAAAAAATCGTTGTGTTTATAACTGGATGTCAAACGTCTTAGCTGGCAAATTAAACACTGCTTTACTTGAAAAGAAATGGTTGGATAAAAAAAGGTATATACATTAATAAACAAAGTAATAAAAAGTTGGTATTTTACTGGAATTTTTTCAGTATTGCTATTGAGAGTTGCATTTGCTGTCCAAGAGGCCTGCCACTTGCTTTGAAACTTTAGGTGAAACAGGGCTGACAGGGTGTCTACTTCCATCTCGTTCTGCATGCATTGAGTGTCGCTCACTAGAGGCCGGGTGAATGCAACAAAATAATTTCTCAGAGCGTTTGCCTGAGTTTGAATTAGTTTCTTTTATACTTATACTCTTTCTTATGTTTTTTGTAGGTTTTTTTTCCCCCCAAGAGAGGTATTTTGCGCATTGCATTGTTATTTGCAGAAAGAACATTTTATGCAGGGCTACTCCGAGTTTTCATGTGAGTACATTTTATATACTACAGTAAACCACTTCAGAAAACAGAGTATGTGTTTCCATACAATACAAGCACAGCAGTGACTGAATGAATCAAGACAGACAAGTTGGTGAAAGTATGTGCAATTACACTTCATGAACGACAAGGGAGAAAATAAATCCCATCATTTCAGGCATGTTACTTTGGATTAATCTAGCAGTAGTAAAGTCCCACTAGGTTTTCAGTCCGCCACCACTTCCTATGTCAATTTTTCTTGGTGGCAGACTTAAATCCTTAGTGATTTACAGTACTCATTTCTCCTGGTATAGTCATGGTTCTGTAATCAGAGATCAGACATCATGCAGAGTGACTGTAGTGGCCACTAAGTGGCTTAGTCACAACTAAACAACTTAGCTCAGCTTCCTAATACCTAGTGTTGGAAATTCCTCACAAACCATACATATTATCTCATAAACAATACCCGAAGTTACAGAGACAAATCTTGCCTCTCCAGTTCTTAATACTGTGTTCACCTGAATACTCTAAGCAAAGAACAGCCTGCCCTTGCCTTTGCTGGAAAAGAAATCACAAGCTCACGGAAATCACTTTTGAAGAGACGGAGGAAGGAAGGGTCTAAGAAGAGATGACAGAAGACTAGAAATAAGAGTGGAAATATGCAATAAAATACAAGTGATAACCTTTAGGAGAAAGAAATATACAAGATGTACTTGTTATAATAGAATTGAGCTAGACAAAAACATACTGCTAAGGTAGGTGGGAAATTAATGAGTAGCAATAAGACTTTCATTGTCATAAGAGAATATATTAAATAACATATCAAAAGATCAGTGTGATCAAGAGATCAGTGTGATCTAGGGATGGTGTGATGTCGAGAAAAGAGTGGAAATTGCTGTCTGATATCTATTCAATATATCCAGTAGTATAGCTTTGTCTTATATAGAAACAAAATATTTGAAGGGTAGTGACCTTTATTCCTACAAATTGTAATTTTATTTTCTTTCCAATATTGTCTCCGATAAATCTCCAATTTATCGCCTCAGATAAATCTTTCACTAAAATCCATGTTAAGCTTTCCTAAAGACAGACATTTTTTTCCTAGTCTTCCTCACACCTCTTCTCAATCCACATCTCTGCTCTGTGTTTGATATTTCTGAATGAAGCCTTACCTGGCACAGTACAGATCTACTCATTTTCTAGTATTTGGAGAACAAATCTTCTGAACTTAAACATCAACTCCATTCATATTTATCACACAAACAAGAAATACTCATGTGGTGAAGAGGTGGGGTTTTTTTCTTCCAACACATTTGCACAGCCCATTAGTGATGTCTTCGCTAATGTAGTTCAAATTTCTCATTTATTTAATCTTGTAAAAAGGAATGATTGCTTATTTTTCTACTTATTACTCAGAGGTCTATGATAAGAGCCATGAGCATTCTTCTTTTACAACCTAGATTATCTAATATACTGATTGACTTGGGGCTGGTGGGCTTTCTGATTCTATCCAAACCAAAGATAAATCTCCTAGATTAATACTGAATTGTTACTGGAAGTAATTCCTTTATGTATTGTTTATTTTACCAAATAAGATTCCTGGTATTCAGAGTTTCCATCTTTTCCATATCTCCTCTCGTTTCCTTTCCAACACTCACATACCATTTGCTAATTTTTAAAATACCCCAAAATCTAGCTTAGAATTTTGAAATCAGCTTGCAGATTTTGAGCTGCAAACATAAGTATTTCTTTCTCACATTTGCTTTTCTTTTCGGACAACGGAATAACAGAGTGCATTGAATTAACAGAAAAAGTAAACTTTCAGGAATGCAGAGTGCACCATTCTGTAAAAATGCATAATTTCTCTGTAATCCAGAAGACATGAGTGTATCATCACAGTCTATTTGACAGACTTTGATACATTTTTACCACACAAATATTTGTACATACTTGCCAGTCATTGCTCTATTTTCCAGTCTGTGAAGACAAACTACTGAGATCCACATTTTTGAAAGCCCTTCTTATCCCACTGTAACAAAGAACTACTTTGGCTTTTACTCAGTTTTGTCATTAGAAGTTGCCTGCATTAACCTTAATGTTGGTGCTGCTTTCGTAACTCCATTTCATGAAAACTGGTAAAATCCTTGTGTCTTCCCTAAGACAGTTGGCAGCACAGTGATCACAGATGTACAAGGGCGGGGAAATGACAGAACTAGAGTGTGCACACTCTTGGTTTCCTCTATCACGTGAATTAATATCCTAAGAACTACAACTTAAAACTGTAGTGCCTGGCACACTTAATTCATATAGTCTCTAATTTTTACCAGGGCTCTAGAACAGAGTGGGTATATTGAAAAGGATAATGTTTAGTAGCCAAAAAAAAGTATGACACTGACTTAATTTAATCACAGGCTTTTTCTGTATGGAATTCCAATAGCCAAAGATTTCTCTCAATCAATTCTTCCTGTTAAATGCAGATAAAATCTGTCCAGAGAATGCATCAGTTTGCTGCATAAGCAGTGCAGAAATCTAATAAAACAGTTTGGGAGCAACAGCAGACTGTATATATGCAGGAAAATGGAGAAGCTGTTTGCATGCGTGATTTCACCTATCTTCCAATATTAGATGTGTTTACTAAGAACCCTGTCATTGTCTTATCTTATCATTGTCCTCAACTGGTAAATCCAGAATTTCTGGTCAGTTGAAAATCACAGATTTAGCTGTTTTGGCATATTAATATGATTGAAGGTCATACAGTAATTTTTACACACCTTGTGGTTCTCCCAACGCAAACATCAAGGAGTGGGGCATTTGAGGATGTGTAATCTGAATGGACAAATTAGGGACAAGAGGAATATTCATCAGGCTTTGACTGTATCATGGCCTGGGATGAACTGTGAAACCCAACCCCTGCTTACAGCTGCTTAATAGTGCTTTTATTTCATTGACCGCCTGCCCAAATAATATTGGCTTAATATTTTTGTGGGCTGATTTTAGTTGGAGAACAGGGTTGTAGTACTAACCAAGTCAGTTTAACCTTGGGATTATATTTGCACATGCTTGCTTTGCTGGCAGCCTTTCTGTGTATATACACATCCTCTCTATCCAATCTTTTCCAGCCCTAAAAATGTTGAATATCTTTGCTTTATGAAAGTTTGATCTAGATAGTGACGACATAGTTATCATGCAGAGTAAAAAGATTATATATTTGTCTTTTCAGACGATTAGCCTTCTTCAGGGGGGAGAATTAACTTCTGTACTCCAGTGTAAAATAACCTGCTTTCATACATATTCATGGATTTGAAGCACTCAGAGCACTTGATCTTGCAGACTGCTTCATATTAACAACTCCCAATGAAGTCAGTAGGAACTGAAATACATTAGAGAGCTCAGATATGCAATAGTTAGGGTATGGTTAAGTTTTGAATATTGAAATATACAACCTGAGTACAGCAGTTCAATATCCTTCAGCAGGCTGTATCCTCTATCAACAAGGATACATCCTCCTATCAATTAGATTTGTTTCTATTATGCATCACCTGTCATCACATGAAAGAAAACACATGATCACATACAAACACGTGATCACAGACATCTATAAGAACAGACATATTTCTTGCCTGCCTTATATGTAATCTAGGTTTTTTGCCAATAGGTCTTTTGCCTATGGTCTTTTTCACAGACCCTGTTTTACCGCAGTTTGCAGTTTTATTAGGCAAAGTAATACAATAACTCAAGTTTGTGTCTTCCTAGGTTAGATTTTTGAGAAATGTGCAAATACTGTTTTTCAAATGTGATAAAATCTCCAGAAACTATATAACCTTCTGCTTATTAACAAATCAAGCGAAGAGCATATGGATAAAATGTTACTTTTCTCAAGTCCTTTTGTTACTTTCTTTTCTGAATGCTTTGTTTCTTTCCTGCAAAAGTCACCTGGAATGTTAGAAAAGGATAATGTATTATTGATATTTATTTCTTTGGTTCTAACAGAAGAAATCCAGAGTTTCTTCATAGGAAAATGACCCAAATCCTGGATCTCAAGGTCAGACTAACATTCTATGTTGGCAGGTGCTGAAAAGATTTCTGTAATCTCTAATTGAAGAAAGGAAAAGGAGCCTTCAAACCCAGTAAATGCTAGGTTTTCTGGAATGGAAGGCTTCTTTTAGAGACTTGAGAATGGGGAAATAATCAAGATGACTGCCTTATGCTCAATCTGTCAAAAATGTTCATCTTTTTCAACTGAATCTTTTCACAGTGTTCTGCATGCTCTGAAATGGGTTCAGCTAATACAAAAGGAAAATGCTGTCGAATGCATATGCTAGTTTCTGCCTGTGAGCAGTTATTTCAACAGAATTTCACCAGACCTCCATTAACCACCTTTCAAAATTCATAGTGCAGACCTCAGAAGAAAGTCACTTGTTCATATTTCAGCTATAAAAATAAATTTTTTGAATACCGACCACAGGCAGAAAATAATAAAAAGAAGAACTGCTTCCAGTCTGGTTGTGTAATTCATACGTGTTTGAGTTGCAGCAGAAGTTTAGGTCAAGAATGTGTCTCATCAGAGACCAAATGCCATTTTAGTGTCAATTGGTCTGATTATTTCCACCTCCTCCATTCCTTCATGCTTATTTCTTCATATACTTTGCCCATCCTATGAAAGATCTTGCACATTCCACCTAAATATTTATCTTTACTACTGTGTGTAAACATGTCTTCTCAAAACATCAATTAGATATGCTAATGTTTAAATTCATGTATACACATCTATATATATGCATACACATTGTAGCCTAATGGCCTTTTCTAAATGCTGTCAAACACACTTGTCCTCAGGAACTACCATGATTGTCTGGCAGGACAATCTGACCCTATGTTTACATATCTATCTATCTACAGATATCTATCAAATATATTATATAAATATACATTTATATAAAATATATTTAAGAAATATACCTAATATGTTATATAACTATACATTATGTACTATATGTTTCCAAAATGGACGTCAAGCAATCACAGACCAGTGTGAAAATATGTGGGTTATGTGGTTTAACAAAATGGCAGCTCGCTGCTATAAAATGGTGGTCAAAACTAAACAATGTCCTCATGTGTGGGTTGGAGAAGGGCTCCTGGGTCTGGTGTCCCAGTAAAGCAACAGGAGTGGCTGGTTCAGGCAGTCAGGACAGACAATGTGAGTAGGGGAAAGGGAGTGACTGCTGGAGCAAATGGTCTGTGAGCTTGGTGGGAATGGGTTGGACATCTGTCAGACACTGGGGATGGGGCTCCATCACTTCTTGCCCAGTTATCAGTGGTATCTGTCCTACTGACCAACATGCAGAGAAAACCAGCAAAATATCCAGAATAGGCAAAAGACTTTTAGGGATTTTTCTTGTTGTAAAAAAGCTACATTGTGGTTGAAGCTTGCAAAATCTTCTGTATCACAACATTCTTGTCGTTATTACAACTTGGTTTGCTTTCTTCATCTGTCAATAATTCTATAAGCTATCTAGTTTTGAATAATGTTTTACTAGGCTCAGGGTTAAATCAGAATAAGTATATTAAAGTATTTATTATGTTTCCTCCAGACACAAAATACATTGCTCACTGAGCATCTTAAAATCATTGGTCAGTGATGCTAAAGTCCAAAATAACAGATATTTCTGACATTTTTTGTGGAAGCAGAAATATTTTTAAAATAATTTCTTATCTTTCACAATATTTGCAATCAGTGATGTAAGAAAGTAATGAAATTATCAACAAACAAAATATACTTACATATTTTCATCTCCAAGACACACTCACTTTAATTTTTGGTGAAGAGGTAACTTCTGTATAACTGTACATTTAGATTGCATACTGTATTTTTGAACCATAACCTCTAAAAACAAATGTCCTAGACATCTAAGACTAATCTTATTTCTGATTTCTGTATGCGATGCCATTAAAATTTATTCTTATTAAACCAGCTGCACAATCAGGGTTTATTAATCATCTATTAGCTATTAAGCAGCTTATTAGCTCAGTTTTACAGAAAAAAAAAAAACAAAAACAATAAAAACAAGACAGTCTTCTCTGCAAATCCTGTAAAAATGCTGCTCTTAGTAACACTCCTTCACCATCCATCTAACCAAAATCTGAAGCTGACCTAGCAAACTCTACCAAAATGTTTATGTCTTATGCAGCTTATTCCCTCATTACAAAAAAATGTTAATGACTACAGAGATTAACTTGTTAGTGAAAAGTTTAGCACCTCAGCCCTTTGCATTACATTAGGAGCTCCCTTTTTACACATGCACTAGTTTTACTACGAATTTTGTGATGTTGACTTTTAGTGTACTTACTATAAATAATTATATTACTTAGTTTTCAGCTGAATTTTAGAATCCCAGAAAAGATGAATGTTGTTTTCAAATGCTGAGGATTGTTTAGAAAAAACAGAAAATATGAAACTTGAATCCCAAATTTATTATATTTCTTATATCTCAGGATATCTGAAATAGTTCTCAAGATTATTTGTCATGCTTTAATGCCTCTCAAAAATTAAATACTCATTGGTTTTTATCTATTCTACAAACACTGCATGTTATCTGTTAGTTACATAATTATAATCTACTATACATCATTTTACCTCTTACACCATTGGTTCGGACTACTTTTAACAAGTAGTATTGAGTGCTTACTTTATGTTCTCAATAAATCTACCAATCTTCAAGATCAAATGACAAGAAGGAAGTGGCATCTAATATGATACCGTTGATACATCATCTTTCTCAGGTAGTATTTTGCTACTGGGATATCTGTGTTCTAAACAAAAATACAAGGCTCATTTATGCCATTACTATGCCACCAACCACAAAGAACTCTCAAAAGCATGCTAAAAGCCTCATTCATGGAAGAGAGTAAGAAAACATTAGAAAACACATGCTGACACCCACATCAATTCAGCCTAATCAGACCCAAAACACAGAGACTGATGTATTTCCTCATGTACAAATAGGACAACTGCCCCAGAGAATCTTTGAAAGTCTCCTCTGTTTGGATGAGTTGAAGGTACTGGGCAGCACCAGCTTGCCCAAGCCTGGAGGGAGAGGTGAGGGCCTTCTGGGCCTCCAGAAATCTTCTCTTTTGTCTTGTTATGAACAGGTCAGCTGAGTCATACAGATTCATGCACCACCTGGAAGGCTCAAAGGAATCAAAGTTTGTTGCTTTGCAAAGAAGTCTCTAGACTTCAGCAATACTGATGAAAAAGATCTCTTGATTCTTTGAGTCAAAAAAAACCCCAAAAAACAAAAAAAAACCTGAACAATTAGAGATAAGGGAGAGAGATAAATGAGAGGAAGGAAAAAAAAATAGACTTCTGAGTACAGAACACACATGAGTGATACATCTGGGATTATACTGCTTTTAGTTCTATCACATTAAGACAACCAGGACCGTATTTGCCAATCTGGTGTAATAATTTACCTGTTACTCCAGTAATAAAGGTATCTCAGGAGAAAAACAAGCATGCCACTCCAGGTTTTTGTAGCTTCTCTAGCTCAGTTAAAAATAATAAACAAAACATCCATTACCATTGTCTAAATATTTTAAGGTCTTATTCCTATGTAGCACATAATGAAAGGCATCCACTAGAAAATTATTTGAAGAACAGAATGTTAAATTGTTGCAAAAATAATTAATAAACTCTTTAAAATCTAGTCAGACACTCTTCATCTCTTTTCCAAATTTGAAAATTAATGTAGTTTCTAATTTGGAAGATTCTCAAGTGAGAATATCCAGCTGGGGTTTTATTTCCATAAGTAATTTTTGTTCTCAGATAAGGTAGTAAATAAACAAGTACCATAAATCTCCAACAAGCATATATATCTGATAATTTAAACCAGCTTGAATAGCACCTACTGGGAATAATCAAATTCCTTTGAAGCAGGGTGGGTTCCGGCCAGCCCTGCAACTGCACGCCTCAGGTGCCGCGCGCTAGAAAGCAGGGCACACAGCTACGTGGATTCTGTGTGCTGTGTGAGTGCGGGTGTGATCTGTGGCGTAGGAAAAAAGCAGGGCTTCGACCTGGGAGTAGCAACGAGGTGTTTATTCCAGGCAACGTGCTCAGGAGGGAGCGACAGGGCGGGGTGACAAGGGGTTTTGCAGGGACGTGGGTAAAGGAGGTGGAGACGGGGCTCTGCCAATGGGACCGCAGCGGGGGGAGGGGAGCGACTGTCAACTGAGGAACAAATGAGGAAAGGCACAGGGAGGGGTTGCTGAGCCCCAGCCAATCCCTCGACGCTCTCCCTAGAACCTTCCAGAAGGCAGGGAGAGGCCTGGACAGGATTGACACGGACCAGGGGCAGGGTTTACAGGGACAGAGAGGTGGGGGGTGGATTGGAGTGAACCAAATGGGGAAAAACCAAAGGGGAATGCAGAATAAACCATTGGAACAAAACTTCAAATACAGAATGAAATACAAAGAACCCTAAAAAACAAACCACCACATTCGTTAAACAATTAGACATAAAAAGCAGTGCATTTCGGGCCATTTTTAATATACCTTGGGTAGTGGAATAAAATATTAGACTCAAGACCCAAGTGATTCTAGTCTAATGTGAAGTATAATAATGGTCCTGAAATGCACAATGCCAAGAGCAGATTATTGTCATTATAATTTAGAATTCATGCATAAAAACGATGGTGTCTCACTAGACTCTTTTCATTAGGGTTTGACATTAGAATCAGAAAGTTAAATGAGGAAATCTACATTAATTTTGCAGTAAAGTTTAAAAGCTTCATTCATTGTCAGATCTCCCTTTGTCTTTCTCTTGATATCAGCTTGATTGTGATTTTTGTCAAACAGAAAAATTGTTCTGGGCAATCACACAGCAGTTAGTTGACAACTGGAGCAGAATCTGAAGATTTGTACAGCCCTTTATGGATGAGTAGCTCAGATATGTTTGTATTGTCACTGGTTGTTATTTCAAAAATAGTATTTTAATCAATGCAAATATACTTAGCAAACTCTTTTAGAACAGAATGCTTTGTGGCTCGTATTGTTTAGTGCCTTTAGCCAAAATTCGTGATGAAAACCCTGAACTACTGTCTTCAACATAATGCAAAAGGAAATAACAGTCAGCTAATATTGTTGATCTCTTCTTTACAAGCCTACCAAAATCATCTATAAGATTTTGCTTTGTTGCTGCAAATGGATCCCAATAATCATTCAAAGTGGTTACCTCTTTACACTTGCCATAAAAGACTGCAGCAGAAATTGTGTTGTGAAATACTGAGAATAAAATAATTTGTGTAGTTGTTATCTGTGCTTCATAACAACAATGGAAATTTGCATGCATATAGTTTTCCACAGATTCTGAACTACTGGTAGGATTAATCAGCCATTCATTCTTTTGTAGGAAGTAGTCTAACAATTTGTGAGACTAGACTTGCTGAAAGAAAACTTTTCTGGAATTGGATACGTGGACTTTTAAGAATGAGTCATAAAGATTTCACCATTGTAGAAGTATTAGGATAATAAAATAAATAATTAAAATTAAGTTGTCTTGCATCATGCTGTCTTGAAGCAATGTTATGGAATTTGGTCTTACTGAGGAAAATAAAAGCTACTTGTAGAAACAGCTGTTACATTGTTACAAAATCCTTTTTTTTAGGTAGTGACAGAATGACGTAAGAGATCTTCGCAGAAAATTATACATTCATATTTTTCATTAAGACATGATTAACTTTTTTCTTCTATATAGTGCCTTATCTTTCAGTACAAGAATCTTGTTGCATTTTTGTACTGTTAAAACATTCTTTCGAAAATGTTCCCAAAAGACAGAAATTAAAATTTGCAAGGAAGACTTGTGTATAAGTAAAGAGTGGAAATTATTGGAAAAACGATTAATATGTTGCTGACTGACCTAGTAAGAATTCTCAAGTATCAGAAGAATTAGATATATATTGTGAAGGGGAAAAAAATATAAATATCCGTTCCTCATATTTAGTATAAAAAGACAGTCTATTACATACCTCCAAACACTGCAGCAATAAAGTAGGGGCTTTGATGTCAGATTTTCTAACTGTGGCATCTGAATCATACAGATTTCCCCACCATAACTTGGTGAAAACATCCAACCACTTCAAACAAACATCTGTCAGCAGTGCTGCTGCTTTGGTTAGAGAATAATGTTGCCCCTCTACTAAATTATATTTCCTTCATTAATGAGAGAATTTCCAGAAAGGTAGGCTGTGTATATGTGTTTGCAGTCATCACTTCAGCAAGGTCATATCTATAGAGTCTGAAAAACAATTTTCATTGAAATGACAAGTGCATTTAGGTAGTGTCTGTGAACTTTAGTACAGATGTATGAATTGGGAAAATTCCTGAACTGGAACAATGTTATGCGCATTTTCTGTTGGGAGGAGGGGCGTCTTGCAAGTTGAAGATTTCCTATCTGAACAATGGTCTTTCACTTTGTAAAAAGCATTAGGAAAGTGAATCTTGCAAGAAACACTTCAAAGAGAAAATACTTGATTCTTTTATTTACAAGGATTTATATGGTCGAGTTAATAGTTAAGTACTAGAAATATACATTGGACATTTGCAATTTTAAAATTACTCATGAGGAAATTACCAGCAGAGTTTCTGATATATATACATATATATACATAGATATGAATCTGTATTATTCAGAAAAATAATCATTTTCAGGCCAAACATTGGAAATTATAGACTTTTAATTTGTAGTTTGTGAGTTCTAGTCAGCAAATTTTGAAGCAGAATGAACTTGGGACCAGGAAAAAGGTCTCTATGGAAACCTTTGCACTGAGGGGCATTCATTATCTGTGATCAGCCCCACCAATTCATCTATAGTCAAGAGCCTCCTGCCAAACTTCAGTTTTTTCCTGCAGGCCTTGTTTCATCTCAAGGTAAGCCAAAGCTTGAGGGAAAAATTGCCTGTCTCAGCCTGGCACATGTTCTGGACTCAGCAAGGAACTGAAATTGAGCCCTGGAGCTAGGAGACAGTCTTATGAAGCAATCTGTGAAAATGGTATCCTCTCCACATTATTATACCTCTATGTCAACTGGTTTTAAAAAATCTGAGCACATATTACCATACCAATAGGTATTTCTGCCAGCATTTCCAAATTGACTTTTATTTCAGCCCTCTAAAAGAGTAGGTTCTGCTTCCATGTTCAGAACTGGATCCAGTGTATTGCAGGAGGTAAGTGGTCAAATGTGGATTGTGCCTACTTCTGAAACCAGCTAATCACTGCCAGCATTGCACAGCTGTTACTGCATAGCCTATGAAAGCAAGTTAAAGTCAATTTAGCTTTCTTTATGCAGTAAAATTTCAAATGGAGTTTAGTATTCTGAAACAAGATCCTTGGTAAGAAGTGGTTTGATACATGAACTAAGAGAAAAAACTTGCTTTTTTTTCTGGTAACTGAAAAATAAAGGGCTGCAAATATTTTGTTCAACATCCAAACTTAAAAAGTTAGCAATAACCAATGAAGAATGAAAATATACAGAAAGTAGATAGTTCTACAGCAACAGTTCCTATCATATTTTCATGTTAATAATGGTCAGTAAATAAAAATATAAAGTAGACTTTCACAAGGGAAAGTTTTCTATAGTGTTTCAGTTTTTATTTTCACTGGCAAATACTCAGAGCTAATCAAATCTTCACCAGGATAAATTTCTATTTCAGTTGCATGCAAGGATTTAAACAGAATATATCCCATATTACTAAAACTCAGTTACACAAAAGGACTGAGTTTACCTAAAAGGGATCACAGCTGATATTCTAATACTCCTTTTACGCTTTTCTAAAGAAATTCACTTTCTTGAATTTCTGTAGTTGTTTGTTTCTTTGTTTGTGATTTTTTTGTTGCTTGTTTCACACTTCAGTTGCGTTAGAAAGCTTCGTTAATCCCAGGAAGATGAAGATCTGAACTAACATGATTTCATTTCTGGGATAGTATTTGCTCTCCTTCAGTGATCTGTATCAGCCCTTCTGATCTTTCCTTCTTAGTGCTGCCACAATGGTTGCTAACAACATAGGCATGTGATTTTCTGAAATTATTCACCTGAGACAATAAAGCAGGTATCTGAATAAATGCATTAGGAGCCTTTGTTCCAGGGTTTGAGGTTTTTTTCCATCATAGAAATATTACACATGTTTGAAGATCCATTGTCTAGCTATGCCTTCTGCTGTTATGGTGGATGTCTCTGCTCCTGTGTCTGACTTATCAGGAAAAAAAGATCTTAAAGATTATATATTCACATATCTCATTGCCAACACCCAGTTTAGTACATGTCAGCTTTAACAAGGTCTGCATAAATCTCTCTATGCCTAGGTTTTCTGCTTCTGAAAGTTTCATCCATAAAGCAACACCCAAAAAGCTGACCTCAGATCAGATCTCAACTCTGTTTGTCCTTCAGAAAACAGGAGTGTTTTCTGCTACCTTCCAATTTGGTATCTAGTCAGGGACAGGCAATATTTGTTAATTTAATGCCCTTAGTTACTTACACTATAACATTTTGAATGGCATCAGCTGACTTTTTTTAAAAAAAAGTAATCTTAAGGATAAATAATTGAGCACAAAATGGACAACATGAGCATGACATGAGTGGTACCCCAGAGTTCTCCATCACAGATATATGCTGAGCAAAAAAACTCTTCCTTTGTCACTCCCCCCAAAAAACCCCAAAGAGAACTAGAAAAAATTAGAGGATTAAAATAGATGACCAAAATTGTAGAGGCACAAGGGAAAATGTCATGACCATCATCCTTAGAAAAGTGAAAATGGAAAAGAGGACATATGAAATGGCATTGTATGTGATTATACTGTTGTCTTTGCTCCTATTGAAGAGGAATTCCTGATTATCAGCATTTTGTGTATTTGAAATTTAGGAAAGCTGCTGTTTTTGTTTGCAGGTCCAGCCAGTAGGAGGAATGAGTGTGAATTTCACGGATGTGTGCACACACACACATAGAGGACTCAAGTTCACTAGCTACATACAGACATCCCAGTCTATAGCTGATGTCACCTAGACTTTCCAACTCATGCACACATAGAAAAGAAAGTGGCATTAAAAACAAAATTCTGAGGTTCAGTCATACAATTTTAATTTGCTCACATGCAAAAATGCCTCCTCCCCTCTTCTTTGTTTCTCATAGTTGAACTTCTCTTCCATCCACCTTGATCCTTCCTTTCTCCATCCTTGTCTGCTCCTAAATAAAGAGTGTACACGTAATTAGGGTTTTTGTCCAATGGTCTCAGTTTTGCTGCATCCTTATCTGAATTTGGTAGTACTGATGCTTGGTCATCTAAGCCTTACCTCATATTACCCATATGGTTACTTAGGTGCTCCTCCCCCAAAGGGTTCCAATACTACTCACAATTATCTGTGAATCTTGGCCGTTTCTCACATGCCTCCTCCTTAGCCATCTGTGCAATCCAGCCATTCCTCACAGCACTAGCTGTAACTTCTGCCAGCTTCTCACTGTGTTATTTATGGTGTTCAGCAATTTCTCACGTCACGTTCTGTATCTTCTCAGAGTCTGTTTGGCTAGATAAACTTCATGCCAGGGCTGCATATCTTAACACACAGCACCAACCATTTCACTTTAGGGTTCTGCTCTTCTTGAATGACATTGCTTAGTAACATTGACGCAGCTGCTACAAGTTAGTTAAGTGACACAAGAAAAGGAAAAAGAGAATTCACATAGTACACTCTTGCACCTATATCCGTTGAGGCTGGAATGGGGTTCAGTTAACCACAGAGCAAAGCAACCTTTCCATAAAAATTAATCTAATGGAATGAAGATGTGCAGAGACTGAAGAAATGCATGCAAGGATGAGAAAGGCATGCATGTACGGATATGGTTTGAGGTGAAAAATGCTTGAAATGCTAACAGACAGCAGCCATGTAATTTTTAACTACAAAGGAGTTCATCTTGACTAAACTGCAATAAATACAAATTTTTTTTCCCATCATCAGTAAAGCTGAAATAATTGAGCAAGCTCTTTAAGTGTTTGTGAACATGCCTTTTAAATGGTAGAAGGTGAAAGGAGATTTAACACAGTGCATTCTTCATTACACTCTCCAGTACAAACTCTAAGTCACTATGTGATTCACAACATATTAAGACACCTAAAAATAGCATGAGGCACACATGAAACTGGTGCTATATCTTTTGTTAGACCTGAGTAACATTTTGTTTTCCATCAATTTGCTTGGTCACTGAGTATACATTGCCATATGCCATTTCCAAATTTCTGAGAAAATAAGGAAATCAATTAATGCTTTAATGATTTTCTAATATTGAGTGTCTGAAATTGTCTTCTTGTTGGTCACAAATGTAAGAAATTCTAGCCATGATTTTCATCAATAATGATAAGCATTAAAGAGCACTCATACATCTTGCAAGAATATAAGATGAAACGGAAAATGAGAGCAATTAAAAAATTATTGTAGCTTCATGGTAATTTGCAACTCAAACTAAAATCAAAACATTAAAAAAAAGAAAAATAAGGGTGGATGAGATTGATTTACAGTACCATTTCCACAGATTCTCTTAACAAAACCTAAAAATTTTCCTAAGTCCAAGATGGAACATGAGAAAGGGATGATGAGTACTTGACAGATTATTGACATGGCTACAATACAAATATGTTTCTACATATTATATTGTAGCTCCACAGAAAACACCCATAAAAAAAATCATAAACTCATTACAGCATTTTTCTTTTCTGGAGATGTGAAGGTGTATTTTAAGGCCTTCATTTTGTTTTTAATTATGAAACCTCCTATTGTCTTAAGAAGAAAAAAATCCTTCTACTATCTTAAGAAAATCACCCAAATAAAAATTAGACAAAGGAATCAGAGCTATATAAGGGAATAAGAGTTTTGCAATTTAACTTCCTGATATTAGACTAAATACATTCTCTTCTTTAATGTGAATAAGGAAGGGGCTGAACAGAGAAGACAAAAATCTAGATAAAGTAAGCACCTAACTGGATAAATGTCTCATCTTCAGACTGTATAATAGAAATTCTAATATGACATTTAACATGGTAAAAAAGATAAATTAATTTTATGGAGAGCACTAAGTTGAACTCAGCTTTTCTCTTCTTTTCTTTGCCCTTTGTAAATTCACACCAACAGTGCTGTATTAACTAGAGAGTCTGTTGGACTCCCCCAGGTGAGGTTCCACCCAGGAAGGGAGTCACCAGCTGACAGTCTGACCTCATGAAACTAATGTATGAATGAAAGGACAAGGCATGTAGAGGTATCAGCAATGAGAGGATCTAGGGAACTATTATATCTCTTGTTTTTTTCAGTTCACAGAAACAGTTGACTCACTTTATAAGTGTCATAATAACTTGATAGGATACTAATGACTGAGATTACTATTTCTAGAACAATACCATAAAAATCAGGAGTGGATACAGGTGTAGGCACATAGCACTTATTTATTAACATAAAAAAATACAATTGCCCATTTTCCTTTGATGAATCAGCATTAATGGTCAATAACTGCTTAGAAGTCAACATGCCACTGTATCTAAGAATATATTATAAATTTAGTGTTGCCTTATTCTACATTAATAAGTTTATTTATGGAAAGCAAGAATTTTGTTACTTCACAGTGCCATCCTCACCATTACAATCTTGTAAATGACATATGGACATTTTCTTCATCTCATTTGGTGTGGGACTTTTTAGCTAAAGTAAATAAAAGGACTGAGTGACTTTCTTGTCACAGAAACTGCATTACATCAGTATTTAAATTCATTAAGGCTTGACATCTCTTATTTAGTACTAATAAAATGAGAAAATGCTACACAACTCCTCATACCCACTCCAACAATAGCAATTCAGTGGGGCTTAATTTTAAACTGTTGAAGATCCATTAATCCATTTTTATTTCCTTAGAAAAATGTCTTGCAGTGACTTTCTTACTATTGTTCCTCTTTTAGTCCCAGAAGGATTATTTAATTGTCTATAAAGTAATTTATATCTTGGCTTCATAACCTTGTAACTCAAACAAGCACCTAAAACTTAAAGAAAAAAGCTAAATGCATAGTAATAAACCTTTTTTCTTTGTATATTTCACTTTCCTTAAGGTTTTGATTAGAGTAAAATTAAAATTATCCAGATGTCATGTTCTGTGGTCATTTTTGTAGGTTAATAGTTTTCTTACCAAAAAAACCCCGTCACAGAGTACATAAACCTGAATTATTTTTTAAAGCTTTTTTATTTGCAGGTAATTATGATATATCATGATACGCCTCTTCCAAAAAAGTCAAGGTGTGCTAAAATCTCCAAAGTCCTTTCCATGCCTGTATTCACAGAAATTTAAATCATGCAGAGACATGGTTTTTCCTTTACAGTATCTTTGCAATAGGAAACATTTAATAGTTATCTAAGGAGGTTTGAGGCATTCTACATAGTCCTTTACCAAAACTGTTGACTAAGAAACCTGTAGACTCTTACTAATGATATTGTCTATGAGCAGTAAAACTACTTAATTTAGGCTATTTCTCTGAGAGAACAGGGGGCTCATAGTGGGGCAAACACAGTGTCAAAAGGTTGCCTATTCTCTGCACTGATACCCACAAGAATAGGCTCCAATTCAAGGGGGTTTATAATGTCTTCTAAGAACAGTATTCCAGTATATCCAGTATTTCTGGAACTGAAGCTTTGGGGATGAAGCTAGCAAAAAAATTCTGAGAGCATAAGGGAACCTTAGACTGTGACAACCAATAGAGTCTGAGGGGTGTGTGACACAGTGGAAGGAGGGGCTGCCAGTTTGATAAGAATTATTTTTGTTCATCACATTATCTCAACAGTATTCAGCTTTAGATCTTCTTCAGAAAGCCTTCAGGAACTCTAAGCTTATAATCGTTTTTTTTTTCTCTTCTTTACTTATTAAACTGTCTTTCTCTGAACCCATGAGTTTTCTTGTTTTTCCTCTTATTCCCCTCCTTGTCCTCTGGGGCAGGGCAGAGTAACAGAGTAGGGACTTAAACTATTGGCTCAGGTCAACCCACCACACCAAAACCAAAATATGTTATGTCCCTTCAGCTTCCCACTTATGCACATGCAAGTCCATGTGTGGGCAGACAATCTTATCTTTAACAGCTGAGCTCCATTCTTCAGCCAGAAGTCTGTGCCAGAATGAATGGACCTCACTTTAAACTTACCTTTGCAGGAGAATATGGACATTTACATGCCATCTTAGGCTAAAGCTAAAAGCTGATTTAAAAAATATTCACAAGGAGCAGAAAAACTACATGATGTGCATAAATCCAGTGTCTCTGCTTATAGACGAATAGTGTATCAAAACCTCATTAATAAGGAAAAATAATTAGTGCTAGAAAGAAATTATTCCTTTTTCTATAAATTTAGCAGAAGTGCTACAGGCCAGTATAGGCTAGTATGTTTGATTTGAAATTATGGAGTAATAGGCATCTGGGCCCCCCTGTGTACAGATCAGAACAGGAAATAAGAGAAAGAGAAGTGTGAAAACCTGAAATAAGATAATTTATATTAATAAATGAAAAAAAATGTTGTTGCTTTTGCCTTCCTGCTTGCTTCTGCTCATCTTTGTGCTATACCTTTTCTTCATCTTATAAGCATCTAAGTCAAGGTCAAGGTTCATCTACTTATCAGAAAGATATGATCAAGTGGAACTGAACTGCAGTATATGATATTGCCTTTCTTTCCCCCTAAATAGTCTCAGGCTCCAGGACTGAAGCCTAACAGAATGTAGCAAAGTAAGTTGTTTACACCTTATAAATGCATTACCAGATTTGGATTGCTATGAAGCAGTGTGCAGATGCTCCCCTGAGAAGGCTGGTTGCTCAGACTGTCAGTCATTCACTGTCTAGCACTGGTGCTTCAGTAAGTTGGTTTTTTTCTGGGCATCATCCTGCAATTAAGAAAAATTTTAGGGACAAAAATCTGTTTTTTAATCTTCTGTGTCCTTTCAAATTAAATTCCTGGTTGTACTGGTTTGAAAGCAAAACCAGTGAGAGACTCCAAGTCAGAAGTACAATTTAATAAGAGCAAAAGAAAAGCAGTAAAATAAAGTAAAATAAAATAAATACAATGGTATAAAATACCACTGACAAAGTCAGAATACAACCTGACACCCTGTTAGGGTGGTGGTAGCAGTCCAGATGAAATGGTCTTGTCGAAGCAGTGGTCTTGTAGAAAGGTCTGGTAGCTCTTGTCCTCCGTGAATCCAGTGGGGGGAAAAAGCTGACTCTGCTGTCCCAAACCCAGGATTATATGCAGGTGGGAATGCTTGGCTCCTCCCCCTGGGTGGAGCATCTCACAATGGGCTGATATCATTCTATGAGTCATGTAATGGGTTCTTGATGGCCCATTGAACAGAAATGGCTTCCGGAGGGAGTTATCTATGAGTCATAGGGCAAGGCATTGATGGGCCATTAGCAGAAGATAAGGGAAACACTGCCCCACCTGGTTCCAACACCTCATGAAGATGGTGATAGAATACATACTTTGGGCACATCTTACATTTTTAACCTAAGACACTGGTGAAAGAGGATACGGACCAGCTACATTCTCTATGAAGTTCTCCTCCCTTTCACCTATTTCATCTATGCAATGCCACCATCCTCCATGGTGTTTACCTTGTACACTATTTCTCAATTATCTAAGCACGTCACTGCAAGGTGGCATTCATCAACAAAAATAAACACTTTCTGCAGCTCATGAGAATTTGAAGCAGCAGTGCTCATAAGACCCTTATAGTCTTAAAAAGTGTACAAAAGCTTTGAAAATGGAAAAAAACTGCTTTTAAAAAGTCATTAGTTGTGTTTTTATGGGAGCAACAAGAACTGAGGGATAGGCCTCTTGAATTATATGGCTACACTCTCAAGAAATAGTGGTGTGAAATGAAGCTCATTCTTTACCAGAGATCAGAAAATTGAAATTTTCTGTCTAACTTGAATGTCAGTAAATCATTACTTCTTACAGAAGAATTACAGTTTTCTATACTGACTGTCTACTTATTAGATCAGGAATTAGCAAAGTGGTTCACATGAGAAAGGATAGGAAATCTATGGTTCCTACACAAATTCCTGAAGTTTCTCTAACTCTGTGCGAAAAGGCAAACTGACTACTTTCTTCTGTTTGTCTCAGTCAAAATCCTGTTTATGCAAAGGTCATCTGAACTTTCAACAAAATAAAAGCTGGGATATCACTTCACTGCTTGTCATCTGTGTATGTGGTGTATGATATAAGAGACAACCCAGATGAATGCAATCTGCATCTGGAAGAAAATATCATTTTGATTTTCTCAGATTATTTCTAAAAACACACTTTTGTGAAAGATAATCATTATAATATATGGTGTTTATTGTTTTTTGGGTTTTTTTTTAATTTATATATGCATTTAATCAGTGTGTGTATAGTTACTGGCACAAATATTTCTTCTGTTTGGTTTGCTGAATCACATCATAAATGACATGTAGTAAGTTGAGACACAGAGGAAAGAAGTTGAGAATGACATGAAAGTGAGAATGAAAAACATAGTCAAAGTTAGAGGAAACTGAAGATTTTGGCAGACTTGAGGAATGTAGGATTAAGCACAGAAATTTGTATCTTAATATTGCAGAAAGTAAGCCAATTGTTTGCTAAGTAGGATTTAGAAAGAAAGAACCAGCCCTCCTACACTGATTTTTCAAACATTTTTCACTGTCGAGGGTTTTTTGCTCCTTCTGAGGCATCTGGTTCTGGCCACTATTAAAGGTACGTTGGCTGGAAAGGACAAATCAACTAAATTAGGCTGGCAGTGCTTACAGTCCTATGACATCTGGTGTTTCCACCATGTTACTGATATGTCATTTTGACAAATTACATTACATCATGTGATAGTAATGAGCAACATCATAGAATCTAAGCAATGCAATCTGAAGTGACTCCAACAAATTGAAACAATCTGTTATTTTTTTCAACTGTCTGTTACCAATTTAGTAGTAGAGTAAAACAAAAGGTTAATTTAAGTCCAAATCTAACCACCAAAATATATTATTGTTTCTACTCCAAGAAGTTTACATATATAAATACAGATCTGAGATGCAAGCCATGAATGATGACTTAAGGATATCTTAAAAGAGTGTAAAATTCTTTATGAAGCAAAAAATAGGGAGAAATTAATTTCCTAGCAACATAAAAATATTGACTATATTCATTCATCTCAGTTCTGTTCATAATTCAAAGTAGAGAATAAGATCAGACAATTCTCTGCATGCCTATCATACAATTTAAACTTATTCAAAATTGACTGAACTGAAGGATTTTGCAGCCTCATTGCTAATTTCCTGAGATGACAATGCATTAAGAATGAAGATATGAAGTCAAGCAACTGGTATTTTAGTTACAAAGGTGTAATATGATATTGAAAGAAAAGATAATATACCTTTATTTACTAAAGTGCTTTTTTTTGCCGTGAGCTATTCCAAGTACATTTGAAGATTCATATTCCTTTACTTGCCAACTGTAGATTTTTAAGTAGCTGTTTGATTTAGAACTGATTTTTGTGGTAAGGTTCATCCATAGATGTCAAAGTACTTTTGAGGATGACTGTGAAGGTGTCTGGAGCCTATGATTACTTTGTCCTTCTAGTAACAGATTTCAGGATGGATTTCTTGGAAAAATGTAGTTGAAACAGAAAGGAATGACTGACTTCTATAAGGAGTGGTCAACTGTTGAGCTGTAAAATAAACCTACTGTGATCATAGTACTATCTAATCCTGAGTTTTTGTGAATACCTAGACAGAAGTGACTAAGCAGACACCTCTATCAGATGCATGCAATTAAATAAATTCAAATATGTGAACAAAGCAAATATTTCTCCTTTTTGGATTTTATAACAACAGCTAAACTTAGCACTGGATAAAGACACCCATTGATTGTCTTTTGTACCAAACCACTTTCTAAATAGGAAGCATGGGGAAATCCACCCCTATTTTTATTAGTCAGTGATATTTTCTAATATTTGTAACAGACTGAATGGAGAAAAAACTTTCCATTTCAATTTTCTGAGAAACAATTAAGTTCTCACAATTGCATGATGGTATTTTGTCAGTGACCTCTCCTGGTCCTTATCTCAACTCCTGAACCTTTAGTTGTATTTTCTCTCCCCTGTCCAGTTGAGGAAGGCAGTGATACAGAGGCTTTGGTGGGTGCCTGGAATCCAGACAGTGTCAGTCCATCACACCATCCAAAACAGAAATAAAGTAGGGAAATAGTAATGAAAGCCAAAAAAAGAAGTTAGAAAAGAATTTTTAAAAACCTAAACAAATACAAATATAATTTTTATGTTCTTTAAAGAAGATTAGTGAATCTCACCATTCCTGCAGAACAGCCATTCTTCTGGTACAACAGTAAGAATGAAAGCTGAAAAAGCTGCCTGCGAGCTTTCATAAGAGCTCTGGAACTCTGAGATTCAAGCTTCATGATATATAAGTCCATGTATAATTAGTTGTTTGACTGTTTGGATTCACAAGACTGAGTTTTATTCCAAAAGTCTGGAAAGGGCATGTTGATGATTTCATTCTGTAGCTGATTTATGTTAGAGCAGAGTATTTACATTAAATTATTTTTTGTTTCATCATTTCTGAAATTATGTCTGAACAGTTATAAACAGTACATTGCAGTGTTTGTAAATATATTAACTAATGATAAAATAATTGATATTTTTATAAGAAAAAATTCTTCCATATAGCTAATTTTGCAAGAAAATAGTAATTCTTTTTATTTTCTTTAATGAATAACCAGCATTCACAAAATTGTTACAGACATCAAAATAATATCTGATTTGATTTGCTTCTCAGTTTCTCATTTGGAACCCATTTAGAACTGCAGTACTTCCAGAGAATCACAGAACCATATAATGTGTGAGGTTGGAAGGGAATTCTCATCTCCTTTCATTTCATAAGTTTCTATAAGTAATGCAGTAACAGCCTCCAATCCTTCATTACCTTTTTGATATGGATGAAATCTTTTGCCTCCATCTTTGTCAAAAAATTTGTTTGCTTCTGAAAGAAAGAAAGTTAAGAGAAACAATAGTGTTACTGAGGTTTACTAGACTCCACAGATAATATTCCTTAAAAGTCTTCAGTGTCTTTATTGGAAAGCTGTCTAGACATGGACAGACCTACCTAAAATTCAGAAACTTTCTTCAAATATTTAAAAAGGCTTGAGGTTCATTACCTATTTACATGATTGACACTGAGAAAATTTATACTGGACTACTTGGAATTGCAATTTATTAGGAAGTAGAAATACCTACAACACAAAAGCATGGAATTTAAGCATTATTTTATTCCATAGTTTATATTTAATGGCTCATTCATTACTCATTGCAAAATTCTGTGCAAATACATGTAACTAAACTGCCTATTAAACTCACTAAGAATCATGTCTACAAATCTGAAGCAGAATTTGAGCCAATGTTAATTCAATATGTAAAATTATTGTGTAGTAACGGTAAGCCAAACTGAAAAACAAAACCCTTATACTGGACTCTTACGTCTGTGTGAGGAGATGAGTTAGGAGGAAAAAAAAAACCTACCATTCCCTCATATTAATCTCCTATTAACAATTCATTTGATGAGAGGATTTATAGGCATCAAAACAATTATTCTAAGGAAGCATAGAAGAGGGCTTTCAGTCTAACTGAATAAAGGAAATGAAAGGATGAAATAAAAAAGGCAAAATCCAGGTTTGAATCCAAGTTGCATATAAAGAGGTTCATGTCTTCTTTGCCCCTGAACAGAAACTCATTTTCTGTGGCTGCCAGTAGAAGCAGTAATTTATTCCAGCCTTTGCTAGGAACTGACTGGCTGACACATCTGGAAAAGGCAGCTTGTTCTGAATCCCTCCTCTTACAACCCCAGGTTTAATCTCAATACTTCAGTAAGAGTTCCAGGAGTACAAAATAAATGCCCTTCATTTACCACTCAAATTCCACCTGCATATGAGGAAGCCTATCTGCACTAAAAATGGAAGTAAGCAGAGGATTAGCTTGGGTCAATGAAGTGCTTGTTGCTGCAAATTATCTACTTATAGCATTGCACTATATGTCCCTCTGGAACCCTCATGCATATGGATTGCAGTTACTCAGCTGCTGTCCCAGTCGCTGGGCTAACATGTGTGACTCAGCTCTGAGGTTCAGTTGTCTGTAGGATGCCTGATCACAAGCAGCTTTATAGATCAGACATTCACACTTTGGAAGATTCATCAAAGACTGGATGCTACAAATGCCTGTCATACTGGAGAATCAGCATAGTGTCTGCATAAATAAATCAATAATAATAATAATAATAATAAATGCAATGTTTCCAGTGTGCTGTGCAGCCGTCTCAAATGAATAAATTTCAGGGACAGCAGCCTGAGAAAAAATCATGACAGGATTGATGAGCACAGGCAGACCTACATTAGTCTCAGGAATTTTGAGGTGTTAGAATTTAGTAAATGTGCCTACATACTGTGTCAGATATTTAAAATAAATTGTTGCTGACTTAACAGAAGGCCAAGTATGAGTCAGTTATGTTGGCTCTGTAATTTCAAATGATAAAAAAAAAAATCAAAAAAATGTGAAATCTTCCAGAACCATGCCCAAGCATAGTAAAAAGCGAAATCCATCAATGGAATTTATTCCAAACGGTCAGATTGCTACAATAATTTTTTCCAATTGTATATGTCTTTAGGTTTTTGCATTTCTTTTAATACAAGGCTCTCTACTAGCATGTGTATTTATTCTTTAAAAATAAGTCCAGAAACCAAAACGAGGGGGCTGAGAAAGATGCTGACTATAAGCACAGTGAATCAGGTAGAGAGCAAAAATATAATTCAGATACTCTCGTTTTACTTGTTCAGTGCTGGTATGGAACTTCTGGGGTTTTTTTCTGTTTGTTATCATTGAAATTTTTAATCATTTGTGTTGTTCTCTGGGCACTAGGAATACAAGAAATCTAATTCTTTCAAGAACCAAACTGCTCTTTAAAGTCAAAAAATTTAAAAGAATTGCTGGAGGGCTCGTGCATGTCAGTGCAATGCCTACAGAAGTGGGAAGGAAGTTTACTAAACTAACGTAAAGCAGCTCAGGATTTTATCTGTGGAGACTGTGCCGAATGAAATGATGGGGTTAGCATGTCATTCTCAATTTGAGGGAAAAAGATGACGTTAAATATTGTTTGAATTGTCACAGTGAATGTGTTCATTTAGCAAACTCTCCACATGGTTCAATTTATGTTAAGGACAGTTGTAAGATGTTAAAAATAAAAATATTGGAACATAAAAGTATTGTGAGAAATAATGATATAAACCCCACAGATTTACATCATTTTAATAGTTTGAAATTTTTGGTGTCCTAATGTAACTTTAATTGCAATAGATCATGCAATGTAATTAAAGAGACAAGGTAACAGATAAAAGAAGACCAGGACAGAAATAGGCTTTTTGGATTTATAATTTTGAAATCAGTTCCTCAATTTGAAATGAATGAAGAAATGGGACTATACAAGCATTTACAAAGTAGATGAAATAGAAAATTTGCTGAAGAAGGCAGGACTCTGCTGGAGCTCAAAAAGAATGGTTATTTGATATCATACCGAGAGATTACAATCTCCATTATGCCACATCCAAAAGCAGACACTAGTGAAGGCCTGTGGAAGAAGGTTGGGTCAGAGTAGGCAGAAATTATTGGTACTCTGCAACTCCCTTTCCCAGATCCCTGACATTCCTATCTGAAGAGCTTTCTTTTTCAGAGCTGGAATTTATTAATCTCATTGAACCATCCTTGTTTGCCCAATTGTTTTTTTGCATCCATGTAAATGATTTGGTCCTATATCAGAGAGTCTTCAAACATAAATGAGTGAAGAAACATCGTTTTTCTCTTGTTTTGAATGCCAGCTGCCACTTTATATGATCACCTCTAGACATTTTGTTGGAAGCCACTTTATATGATCACCTCTAGACATTTTGTTGGAAGCATGCACAACAGCTTTCTATTCACATTCTTTCTCTCATTCTTGCTTTTCATCATACTGTTGTTCAGTTGTCTTTTCCTCAGCCCAAAGAGTCCTCGCTCACTTTTTCATTCCTCACAAGGAAGGTGGGAGAAATTATCTTCTACCGATTTCAGATTTTGTGAAAAGTAGGTGATTTGCATGCAAAATGCTCACCCAGCCCTGATGTGGCCTGACACACCACTCCAACCACACTTTCCCCTAGCCAGAAACCATACCCCTTCTTCTCAGAAGTGAGAGAGAGTCCCTTTCCCCCACCCTTGGCCCTGGTGTGAGATGGTACCAAATAACAAAACGTCTTGGCCACACCACCCGCCTCTGATCTGGGCTGGACCTCAGACACCCTGAAGACTTCTCTTCTCCAGACTCCCTGTCCTTCTGACACTGAGGACCCCAGAGCTGAATGCAGCTCCTTGCAGTGTGCCCTGGCAGCCAGGAGGGCCACCTGTGTCCTGGGGTGCATCAGACACATTATGGCCATCTGGGCAAGGGAGGGGATTGTTCTGCTCTGCTCTGCACTGGGGCAGCCTCACTTCCAGTGCTGGGGGCAGCTCTGGATGTCACAAAATAAGAAAGATATAAAGCTATTAAGAGAGCATCCAAAGGAGGGCTATGAAGATGGTGAAAGCTTTAAAAGAGAAACCATATGAGAGTCTGAGGTCCCTTTTTCTTCCTGGAAAAGAGGAGACTGAGGGCAGATGTGGTGCACAGCTTTGTCACCAAGGGATGAGGAAGGGCAGGTGACCAGTGGCAGGACCCAAGGGAAGAGCATGAAGATGTCAGGGGAGATTTAGAGTAGATATTGGGAAAAGGCTCTCCACCTAGAGAGGGATTGGGCACTCCTACATGTTTCCCAGGGAAGTGGTCATGATACCAAGGCTGTCAGAGTTTAAGAATTTGGACAGTGCTCTCAGGAAGAGTGATTTTTGGACTTGTCTTGTGCAGAGCCATAGCTGAATTTGACGATTATTGTGGGTGTCTTCCAACTCAGGATATTCTGTGATGGCCCTAACAATTCATATCCTCTTATATGCTGCAGACTTTCCTACACAACTTCAAGAGAAACCTGATCTACAACTGCAATGTCAAAAGGAGTATTGTGCTTCCCCTTTCTTCTGTTGTTTTGGATTTTTTTGTGTCAATATAGTAGATATCTGTATTAATTTATGCATTGTGTAATAATTGTATCTACATTATATGCAAATTGTATAAAATTGCATATATATTATACACAAATATTATTCATCAGGTTACATACTGTAGTAACACAACAGTATTCTGAAGCCAAACAGTATGAAAATAAAATAGAACTGTGTTTATAAATACAGTTGCCCTCTCTACAGCTATGGACCTTATTTCTTACAGAACTGTAATTTCTTTCAGGACTTCTCAAATCCTTTGACTTTCAGTACTAGCATTACTGCCAGGAACGGGCTATTTAATTCAATGAAAATTGAACTTCAGATCATGTTTCACTATTTAAATAAACACCCTCCTTTTCAAGACTGTCTATCATTTGTGTTGTCTGTGCTTAGAGTTAACTTTGACCAAAAAAGTCACCTTGAAACTCATTCAGCTCACTCTTAGAGGAGCGTGACGTGCCTAATTCCATAATTCATCCTTAACATGAGCAGTGTTTTATATCCAATATGACTCATGCACAGATCAGCTGTCACCAGCTGCTACAGATTATTACGATCACAGGGAACCAAGGGAATTTTTTATCATAAAATAATTTAAAGGATTTAACAGCGTAACATCTATAAGTGTTCATTTAGGAAATAAACAACTTGTCTGATCATAGTTAAGCTGATTTGACTACAGTATGAAAATAAATGCCAGTTTTGTTTTCCTCATGGTATGGCCATTTCTAGTAGGGTTGACTTCCTGCAGTATGAAATGCTTTTGTCAGTGGTAAAATTCTCCATTCTAAGAATAGTCTGTGTTAATGAGAGGCTATTCAACATAAAGGTAACTTTTTGGTACATTATGGGATAGTACCATTAAAACTATCATTTTGTTTTAGCACCTGTTTTACTATGACTTCTTTCCTGTTGGCTTTATGCAAGTCTGTATTTTAAGTTAAAATTTTTGGTATGTTTTTGTATAGTTTTACTTTGAGTCACTATATTTGCTATTTTTTTGACATTTTTTTAACATTTTTAAGTCCCTTTGTATGAGTATTGTTCTCTCTGGGGGCTCCTGTGGCTTACAAAGGAAAGCATTTGCAACCCTTTGGTGTCATTTGGATAAAGTTAGCATCAAGATCTTAAGCCTATTCTGTTTCTCCAAATTCAGGCTGAAAACATAGAAGATTCTGCTCTTATAAATCCTTAAATTTTTACCTGCCTTTAGTGATGGAATCTCCATGACTCGCAGGAGTATTGTTAAAACTGAAGACTGTTATGAGAAGGGCAGAAATATTTTGGTAAATTCCTTATATTTGCTAAGTTCATCACCGAGATAGTTTCTCAGCAATGATACTTGAAGGAAATGGAAATCTGTATTGTTGTATTTTGTATTAATCAACCCTTGCATGGCTACTCACTTCCTCTATTAAAAGTTCTTTTACTGTTACATTTAGTATGTAGTTTAAAGAGTTCAATATTCCTTCAACTGTCAAGAAGGAATTCTCATTTAATGTAAAACAGATGGAATTTAAAGTTAAAAAATAATCTGGTGCTAGATTTATCTGTCTCCCAAGAATCAATTCAATATATAAAAGAGCACTGTTCTCTTTCAAGTTCTGGGTTTTATTTTTAAACATACCTAAGAATGATCACCAATGTTGTTGTCCTTCTGAAACAAGTGTTTTTTGAATACAAAGCAGGGGCTTTTGATAATTGACTATTTGCTATTGGCTATTGACTATTAGTTCTAGTATAAGGGTTCTTTTTCTTGCTGCAACCACTTTCATGTCATTATATTGCAGAAAACAGTTTGAATTTTCATTGCTGATCTTCTGCATTGAACAAGCAGATTATAAAATACTAATTTCTTTTAGTTAAAAATTTCCCAAAAGATTTGTCTTGAAACAAAGCTGGATCACATATAGATTATATGCATGGTGTACCATTAGAAATATTCAATCAGTTTTCAGTCTTGGCAGCCCAACCAAATGCCTTACAAATACTTCCAAAATAATAATTCATGCTTTGGCAATAGCATTGCATTTTCAGCACCCTAGAAAGGGTAAAACAAAAATAGAGGGCTTTCCCTCACTTTTGAAATTAAGAAGAACCTGGCCTGTAAAACAGATTGTTTTTCTCACATCAAATAAATGTAGGTAAAATGGCAAGAGTAATACAAAATTTTTCTTCCCTCATGAATCCACATAAAGAAGTTGGTGGATGTTTGTATAGATAAAAATGATAAAAGTGTTGGGGAGTTTGTATACAGATTTAGCAAGTGATACTTAGCTTAGTTAATTGCTTTATCTGTTAAACATTACATGGACACATTTCAGCACAAACTCCATCAGTTATCACCACATGGTACCTTTTCCTTTTTTGCTTTCTCAGAACTAAGAAATACTATGATTAAACAGTTCAAAGGTCTAAATAAACCTTAATGTTTGGCTGTTTGGCTTAACCAAAAACATCACAACCATTCTTCCATCTTCCCCGTGTTGCTACTATGTGCATAATAGATTTCAAGCCTTGGAGGAAGGGACAAACACCAAATATGGCAAACATCAGCAAGATGAATAATGGAAAATAATTTAGCATCTCAGTTGCTAAAATAGTCTTTGAGCTGTTTACAGAGAAGAACAGTAATTGTTGTTCTTCCAAAGCCACCACCTAGCATTCTATGGCATATGCCAAGTATAACTTCAGATGAAGGTAGACATAATTTTTGAAATTGGTACTGACTTGAATTCTCATTTTAGCACTATATGCATGATAAGGGATTTCTTTTATACTAAATAATCTGATGGAATTGAAAGAAAAGCCCTTCTGAATGAGGCTGCTTTGTTTGTTGGGATTTAATGCTACTTTATACTTAAAGGAAATCCAAAATTAGTTGGTAGTTTTGGATATATGTATATATAAAGCCATCAATACTGCAGTTGATTTATTTTTGAACATTTGGAAACATTGATCCTAATTATTGTTTAACTACATTTCACTGAGCCAACTCTATAGTGGGAAGGGAACATTAACTTTGATGTTCTACTGAGAGTCATAGAGCTAGCCATATCCCCACTTAACTTTGATCTATGCATCATAATCAACCAGCTAAACTATTCAGACTATTTTGATATGATGGAACTTAGTCATAAGAAAAAGATAGGAAAAACTTAAAGTATGGAAATGTTTATTTTTAAATGTTTGTTTACTGACCTTATATAGAAAACCAGTTGACAGAATACATGCAATTCATTTTTTATCTTAACAGTGTGACAAATACCAAATTCTTTTTCATATTTCTGCAGTAAGAATAACTTAATATGTATTTTGAAAATACCTGTTTTTCATTTGTCTTAGTTTAGAAGACAGGTATTTGCTAGGGAAAGCTGGAGGTTCCTTAGAATGGAGAATGGAAACCCCCCTCCCTCCAAATTATTATAATTTTGTAATTAAGGGCTTTCAGGCAAAGATATAGGAATAACAGTTCTTTTACTAGGAATGTTAGAAATACAAATGTAATAGTAGAAAAAAACAAAAGAAAGTAAACAACAAACAAACAAAAACCCCAGAAAAATCATGACAGAGTCAGAGACACAACCTGACACCCTGTTGGTCAGGGTGTTTGGAAGCAGTCCTCCTGGAGAAACAGATGTGGCTCTGTTGGAGTAGATGATCCCGTTGAAGAAGAGTCCAGTGATGCTGAGATGAGTCTGATGAGTCTGATCTTCCTCTGAAGTCCAGTGGAAAGTAGGATGCCTGGTGTTCTGAGTCTCAGTTTTTATCTAGGTAGGGACCCTGCAGCCCCCACCACTGGGTGGAGCATCTCACAATGGGATGATGTAAATGTGTCATGTCATTGGTGAGCTTTAATGGCCCATTAGCAGAAAATATCCCCCTGGAGGGAGGATGGGAGATGAAATAGATAAGAAACAATACCCCACCCAGTTTTAATAGCTGAACCATTATCAGAAAGGCATCTGCCCCCCTCCCCCCAGAGTAGCAAAAAATAAAGACAAAACATTTCCCAACTGCTTTCAGCAGATGAAAATAGAATACAATTTTTTGCTTCCGTAACCCCAGACATCAATACTCTGAAGAAAGGGGGTTGTATCATTTTTCCAATTAAGCAAGCACTTATAAAACAAGAAAAGGGACTTTCTTTTACATTTAGGACAAATTCTTAGTTATGAAAAATGTGTTACTGCTAGCACTGGTAAGTTATGTCTTGCCTTTCTTAGCCATACTCAGTATACTGATGTCAGGTGTAATTTATCAGTACTGTTTTCCTGGTTTCAGCTAGGGTAGAATTAATGTCTTCTCAGTAGTTGTTACAGCGCTGTGTTTTGGACTCAGAATGAAAATGGTGTTGATAGCACACTGATGTTTTGGGCTTTGCTAAGTCAAGGACTCTTTTTTCCTGTCTCATGCTCTGCCAGTGAGGGGGTATGCAGAAGAAACTGAGATGGAGCATAGTTGGGCCAGGTGACCCAAACTGACCAAAGGGATACTCCATGCCATAGAACATCATGTCCAGTATATAAACTGGGGGGAGTTACGCCCAGAAGGATGGACCATCTAGGTTTGGGACGAGGGGTCTGACATTGGCCAGCAGTGCTGAGCAATTACATGATATAATTTTGTCTTTTTCCCTTTATATTATCATAATTGTTATTATTA